>WNWK01016604.1:0-44484 GCA_009830355.1 Cherax destructor
TATATCTAGTTGTTAAGTAGTCTATATCTAGTTGTTAAGTAGTCTTTATCTAGTTTTTAAGTAGTCTATATCTAGTTGTTAAGTAGTCTATATCTAGTTGTTAAGTAGTCTATATATATTTGTTAAGTAGTTATATTTAGTTGTTAAGTAGTCTATATCTAGTTGTTAAGTAGTCTATATCTAGTTGTTAAGTAGTCTATATCTAGTTGTTAAGTAGTCTATATCTAGTTGTTAAGTAGTCTATATCTAGTTGTTAAGTAGTCTATATCTAGTTGTTAAGTAGTCTATATCTAGTTGTTAAGTAGTCTATATCTAGTTGTTAAGTAGTCTATATCTAGTTGTTAAGTAGTCTATATCTAGTTGTTAAGTAGTCTATATCTAGTTGTTAAGTAGTCTATATCTAGTTGTTAAGTAGTCTATATCTAGTTGTTAAGTAGTCTATATCTAGTTGTTAAGTAGTCTATATCTAGTTGTTAAGTAGTCTATATCTAGTTGTTAAGTAGTCTATATCTAGTTGTTAAGTAGTCTATATCTAGTTGTTAAGTAGTCTATATCTAGTTGTTAAGTAGTCTATATCTAGTTAAGTAGTGTATATCTAGTTGTTAAGTAGTCTATATCTAGTTGTTAAGTAGTCTATATCTAGTTGTTAAGTAGTCTATATCTAGTTGTTAAGTAGTCTATATCTAGTTGTTAAGTAGTCTATATCTAGTTGTTAAGTAGTCTATATCTAGTTGTTAAGTAGTCTATATCTAGTTGTTAAGTAGTCTATATCTAGTTAAGTAGTGTATATCTAGTTGTTAAGTAGTCTATATCTAGTTGTTAAGTAGTCTATATCTAGTTGTTAAGTAGTCTATATCTAGTTGTTAAGTAGTCTATATCTAGTTGTTAAGTAGTCTATATCTAGTTGTTAAGTAGTCTGTAAGCATTAGAATTAACCTACCGGAAATGCACCTCATGTTAGTGGCTGTCTTTTGTGCTAGCAATATTTTATTACATGTAAACTACATTATATAAAATAAAAGGTGACTACCAAGTTTTCGGCTTGAACAGAAAACGTGCACCCACCCTCTGTTAAGGACGCGTTTAACAGTCGATTATTTAACTGTTTTACAACAGGCTCATTGATGGATGTGGTTAGGAGTTTAGTTAGTTTAATTTCTTCATTATGCACCCCATACCTATGGTGTGGTCGGTAGTCAAAAGATTACAGAGGTACATAATTGGTCCATAGACTGGACTGCAAAGTTTTGATTGCTGAACTAATTAGTAGTACAAGGTCTGGCCACATACAGGCTTACGCTTGAGGGACTGACCGCCTCCTTCCAAGACTGACGGACTAATAATAATACTTTATTGAGACATGGTAAAGTGATACATGGTTGGGTAGACAAGATACATAGTTATTGATGAGATGTACATGCCGAAAGCCCCTAATATGCTGTGCATTGTGCATCAAACTACTACATCTACTGTCTCCAGTGGTACAGTCTACCTGTATTCCACTGAAGAATACTTGTGTCCAAGCGAAACGTTTTGTCAATGAAGATATTTAAGTGTTGCACATGTTTCTTATTCATAATCTTGTAGGTATTGTGTACCATCAGTGATATGTGTGTAATATATGAGGTATATGAGGCACCTGCTCTGTATTATATATGAGGTATACAACGCACCTGCTGCGTGGTATATATGAGGTACCTTCTGTGTGGTATATATGAGGTATACAAGGTACCTGTTGTGTGATATATATGAAGTACCTTCTGTGTAATATATATGAGGTACCTGCTGTGTGGTATATATGAGGTATACAAGGTACCTGTTGTGTGATATATATGAAGTACCTTCTGTGTAATATATATGAGGTACCTGCTGTGTGGTATATATGAGGTATACAAGGCATCTGTTGTGTGGTATATATGAGTTACCTTCTGTGGTATATATGAGGTATACAAGGCATCTGTGTGATATATATGAGGTATACAAGGCATCTGTGTGATATATATGAGGTATACAAGGCATCTGTGTGATATATATGAGGTATACAAGGCATCTGTGTGATATATATGAGGTATACAAGGCACCTGCTGTGTGATTTATATGAGGTACCTTCTGTGTGGTATATATGAGGTATACAAGGCACCTGCTGTGTGATATATATGAGGTACCTTCTGTGTGGTATATATGAGGTATATAAGGCACATGTTCTGTGTTATATACGAGATATACAAGGCATCTGTTATGTGGTATATATGAGGTACCTTCTGTGTGGTATATATGAAGTATACAAGGCATCTGTTATGTGGAATACATGAGGTATACACGGTACCTGCTGTGTGATATATATGAGGTACCTTCTGTGTAGTATATGAGGTACCTGCTGTGTGGTATATATGAGGTATATACGACACCTGCTGTGTGGTGTATATGAGGTATATAAGGCACCTGCTAGGTGGTATATATGAGGCACCTGCTGTGTGGTATATATGAGGCACCTGCTGTGTAGTATATATGAGGCACCTGCTGTGTGGTATATATGAGGCACCTGCTGTGGGGTATATATGAGGCACCTGCTGTGTGGTATATATGAGGCACCTGCTGTGTAGTATATATGAGGCACCTGCTGTGTAGTATATATGAGGCACCTGCTGTGTAGTATATATGAGGCACCTGCTGTGTGGTATATATAAGGAACTTGCTACGTGGTATATATGATTCACCTGCTGTGGTATATATGATTCACCTGCTGTGTGGTATATATGATTCACCTGCTGTGTGGTATATATGATTCACCTGCTGTGTGGTATATATGATTCACCTGCTGTGTGGTATATATGATTCACCTGCTGTGTGGTATATATGATTCACCTGCTGTGTGGTATGATTCACCTGCTGTGTGGTATATATGATTCACCTGCTGTGTGGTATATATGATTCACCTGCTGTGTGGTATATATGATTCACCTGCTGTGTGGTATATATGATTCACCTGCTGTGTGGTATATATGATTCACCTGCTGTGTGGTATATATGATTCACCTGCTGTGTGGTATATATGATTCACCTGCTGTGTGGTATATATGATTCACCTGCTGTGTGGTATATACGAGGGAATTTTTCCTCAGGAGAGGCACCAGCTGCTTGAATATACCTTAGGGATTCACGGAATTTATTCCTCTTAATCCAGAGGCTGTATCATCCAGGTCAAGTGTGGCGCAGTGGTGCTGCAGGATCATACAACAACAGGATCATACAACCAGGATCATACAACAGCAGGATCATACAACAGCAGGATCATACAACAGCAGGATCATATAACAGAGCAGGATCATACATCAACAGGATCATACAAGAGTAGGATCATACAACAGAGCAGGGTCACACAACAGTGCAGGATCATACAACAACAGGATCATACAACAGAACAGGATCATGCAACAGAATAGGATCACACAACAGTGCAGGATCATACAATAACAGGATCATACAACAGAACAGGATCATACAACAACAGGATCATACAGCAACAGGATCATACAACAGATCAGGATCACACAACAGTGCAGGATCATACAACAGAACAGGATCATACAACAACAGGATCAAACAACAGCAGAATCATACAATAGAGCACAATCATGCAGTAGCAGGATCATACAACAGAGCTAAATCATACGACAGAGCAGGATCATACAACAGCAGAATCATACAGCGGAGGAGGATCATACAACAATAGCATCATACAACATAATAGAATTATACAACATAATAGGATTATACAACATAATAGGAGCATACAACAGAGCAGAATCATACAACAGAGCAGAATCATACAACAGCATAATCATACAGCAGAGCAGGATCATACAACAGAGCAGGATCATACAACAGTCTGTGAATTTATTTTGATGTCACATTGCTCAAAATACTTTTACATGTAATACATCTAGAAGTGTGTATATACGGAAAGCTTTTGATACAGTCGACCATGATTTACTGCTCACAAAATTAGCACACTATGGTATAAGAGGTCACTCACTCAACTACCTAAAGTCATACCTTAGTAACAGAAGCCAATACGTGTACACAAATGGAGCGAACTCTTCCACACAGCAAATTACAGTCGGAGTCCCTCAAGGAAGTGTCCTGGGGCCACTCTTATTCCTCATTTACATAAATGACCTACCGAATGCATCACAACTACTCAAACCCATATTATTTGCAGATGACACAACATATGTCTTCTCTCACCCAAATCCAGTTATACTGGCCAACACTGTTAATGCCGAATTACAGAAAATATCAACATGGATGACGACTAACAAGCTTACTCTCAATACTGACAAGACCTACTTCATACAGTTTGGAAGCAAAGCCACAAATGTTCCACTTAACATAACGCTCAATGGTTCACCCATCACAAGACTCACAGAGGGAAAATTCCTAGGAATCCACATTGACAGTAGCCTTAAATTCCAAACACACATACAACATATTTCCAAGAAAATCTCAAAGACAGTAGGCATATTATCAAAGATACGCTACTATGTGCCTCAATCAACTCTCCTTGCACTATATCACTCACTCATCTAGCCTTATCTCACCTATGGAATCTGTGCATGAGGATCAACAACATTAAATCACATTAGACCACTCATAACCCAGCAAAAGGCTGCAGTCAGAATGATAACAAATTCCCACTCTAGACATCATACTCCACCAATATTCAAAAGCCTAAAACTACTCACCATAAAGAACATTCACACTTATTAATGTGCCTACTACATACATAGAACTCTACACTCTAATATAAACCCTCCGCTCAAAATTCTCCTCACCAACTTTAATAGGACCCATGACCACAACACAAGACACAGATCACTTTTTTATATACCCCGAGTCCATATCAACCTATGTAAAAATTCTATGCACATAAAGGGCCCCAGAATCTGGAATTCATTACCAGTAAATACTAAGATAACCTTGTCTGAAAATCATTTTAAAACTCTTCTCGAAAACCACCTACTCACCCTAACCTAAATACTCATACTGTAAATTACTTTCAAAAATGCACAGTGTTATTTTCCTTAAGATAATCTCAATTTTGACTATTATATTACCATCCTACTAAACACTTACTACAATGTAATATCATCATATTGTAATTTGTACAATCTAGTATTTAAATAAAACAAACTCAATCAATTACTCTAATATTATATTCATAGTCTATAAGTCATTAAGCTGCCCTTAATGCCATGGCATGTCAGTGGCTCTCCTTGCACTTTAGTTTATGATTGTAATTACAACACCTATGTAAACTTGCAATGAAATAAATATTTGAATTTGAACCAAGAGATCAGTATCTCCAAATATACATCGAGAGGTTGTATAAATGTATACACACCAAGTGGAGTGTATCTATGTATATACACCGAGAGGTATTTATGAGTGTATATACTCCAAGAATTATGTATCTGTGTATATACAATGAGAGGTCTGTATATACACCGAGACATATGTATCACTGTATATACAGAATTTCTTTATATACACGGAGAGGTGTGTATTTCTACATTTACACCAAGTGGTGTTTATATATATATATATATATATATATATATATATATATATATATATATATATATATATATATATATATATATATATATATATATATATATATATATATATATATATATATATATACACACACTGAGTGTTGTTATCTCAGTTTACATACAATGAGAGGTATATCTCAGTGTTCATACACTGAGAAGTATGTAACGCACAGTACATACACTGATAGATGTATATCTTCCAGTATACATCCACTGAGATGTATCTTCTCACAGTATATGTACATAGACAGGTGTTTCTCCCACTGTACATATACACTGAGAGTTATGTATATTTCGGTGTACATACAGTGAGAGGTGTGTATCACCCAATGTATATATACTGAGAGGTGTGTATCTCCCAGTGTATATATACTGAGAGGTGTGTATCTCCCAGTGTATATATACTGAGAGGTGTGTATCTCCCAGTGTATATATACTGAGAGGTGTGTATCTCCCAGTATATATACTGAGAGGTGTGTATCTCCCAGTGTATATATACTGAGAGGTGTGTATCTCCCAGTGTATATATACTGAAAGATGTGTATCTCCCAGTGTATATACACTGAGAGGTGTGTATCTCCCAGTGTATATACACTGAAAAGTGTGTATCTCCCAGTGTATATATACTGAGAGGTGTGTATCTCCCAGTGTATATATACTGAGAGGTGTGTATCTCCCAGTGTATATATACTGAGAGGTGTGTATCTCCCAGTGTATATATACTGAAAGATGTGTATCTCCCAGTGTATATACACTGAGAGGTGTGTATCTCCCAGTGTATATACACTGAAAAGTGTGTATCTCCCAGTGTATATATACTGAGAGGTGTGTATCTCCCAGTGTATATACACTGAAAAGTGTGTATCTCCCAGTGTATATATACTGAGAGGTGTGTATCTCCCAGTGTATATATACTGAGAGGTGTGTATCTCCCAGTGTATATATACTGAGAGGTGTGTATCTCCCAGTGTATATATACTGAGAGATGAGTATCTCCCAGTGTATATATACTGAGAGATGAGTATCTCCCATTGTATATATACTGAGAGGTGTATCTCCCAGTGTATATATACTGAGAAATGAGTATCTCCAAGTGTATATATACTGAGAGGTGTGTATCTCCCGGTGTGTATATACTGAGAGGTGTGTATCTCCCAGTGTATATATACTGAAATGTGTGTATCTCCCACTATATATACTGAGAGATGAGTATCTCCCAGTGTATATATACTGAGAGGTGTGTATCTCCCAGTGTATATATACTGAGAAATGAGTATCTCCCAATGTATATATACTGTGGTGTGTATCTCCCAGTGTATATATACTGAGAGGTGTGTATCTCCCAGTGTATATATACTGAGAGGTGTATATATACTGAGAGGTGTGTATCACAGTGTACATACATTGAAAGTAATTGAATGAATGATGGTAATTATGTTTCCTTACTATGGTTAACCCAAATTTGGTGGGTAATCGTGAGTTATTATACGTATACACTCCTCTCTGTGTATGTGCACTGAGATACGTATATCTCTGTGTATATACTGAGAGAATATACTAATACACACCCGTCAGTGTATTACAGTGAGAAATAAAGAGCACAAAGGCACAATATTGTGACTAGAACAATACACAAATAACCCGCACAGAGGAGAGACAAGATTACCACGACGTTTCTGTCCGATCTGGACCATTTACAAATCACACTATCAGGTGAAGGTGAGGGAGTTAGTATATATAGGCGAGGGGGGACAGGGACGGGACAAGGAGAGGGAAGTAGTGGTAGAGGTAATGCTGGTAGTGTTAAGTAGGAGGAGTAGTGGTCGACAGAAAGGGGAGTGAAGCGAGGCAATAGTAGTAGTAGTAGTAGTACTGGTAGTAGTAGTACTGGTAGTAGTGTGTGCCTGGAGAATTTGATATCTTAGTTATGCATCCCATAGTCACTCTGGGCGGCAGTCACCCCATACCTCATGACTGTCATCCTGTTAGTGGCAGTCATCCCATACCCCATGACTGCCATCCTGTTAGTGGCAGTCATCCCATACCCCATGACTGATATCCTGTCAGTGGCAGTCACCCCATACCAAATGACTGCCATCCTGTAAGTGGCAGTCATCTCATACCCCATGACTGCCATCCTGTTAGTGGCAGTCATCCCATACCCCATGACTGCCATCCTGTCAGTGGCAGTCATCCCATACCCCATGACTGCCATCCTGTTAGTGGCAGTCACTCCATACCCCATGACTGCCATCCTGTTAGTGGCAGTCATCCCATACCCCATGACTGCCATCCTGTTAGTGGCAGTCATCCCATACCCCTTGACTGCCATCCTGTTAGTGGCAGTCACCCAATGACTGCCATCCTGTCAGTGGCAGTCACTCCATACCAGTCCTGTGGGTGGTAGTCACCCCATATCTATCCCGTGGGTGGTAGTCACCCCATATCTATCCCGTGGGTGGTAGTCACCCCATATCTATCCCGTGGGTGGTAGTCACCCCATATCTATCCCGTGGGTGGTAGTCACCCCATATCTATCCCGTGGGTGGTAGTCACCCCATATCTATCCTGTGGGTGGTAGTCACCCCATATCTATCCTGTGGGTGGTAGTCACCCCATATCTATCCCGTGGGTGGTAGTCACCCCTTATCTATCCCGTGGGTGGTAGTCACCCCATATCTATCCTGTGGGTGGTAGTCACCCCATATCTATCCCGTGGGTGGTAGTCACCCTTATCTATCCGTGGGTGATAGTCACCCCATATCTATCCCATGGGTGGTAGTCACCCCATATCTATCCCGTGGGTGATAGTCACCCCATATCTATCCCGTGGGTGATAGTCACCCCATATCTATCCCGTGGGTGGTAGTCACCCCATATCTATCCCGTGGGTGATAGTCACCCCATATCTATCTCGTGGGTGATAGTCACCCCATATCTATCCCGTGGGTGGTAGTCACCCCATATCTATCCCGTGGGTGATAGTCACCCCATATCTATCCGTGGGTGGTAGTCACCCCATATCTATCCCGTGGGTGATAGTCACCCCATATCTATCCGTGGGTGATAGTCACCCCATATCTATCCCGTGGGTGGTAGTCACCCCATATCTCTCCCGTGGGTGGTAGTCACCCCATATCTATCCCGTGGGTGATAGTCACCCCATATCTATCTCGTGGGTGATAGTCACCCCATATCTATCCCGTGGGTGGTAGTCACCCCATATCTATCCCGTGGGTGGTAGTCACCCCTTATCTATCCCGTGGGTGATAGTCACCCCATATCTATCCCGTGGGTGGTAGTCACCCCATATCTATCCCGTGGGTGATAGTCACCCCATATCTATCCCGTGGGTGATAGTCACCCTATATCTATCCGTGGGTGATAGTCACCCCATATCTATCCGTGGGTGGTAGTCACCCTTATCTATCCCGTGGGTGATAGTCACCCCATATCTATCCCGTGGGTGGTTGTCACCCCATATCTATCCGTGGGTGATAGTCACCCCATATCTATCCCGTGGGTGATAGTCACCCTATATCTATCCCGTGGGTGATAGTCACCCCATATCTATCCCGTGGGTGATAGTCACCCCATATCTATCCCGTGGGTGGTAGTCACCCCATATCTATCCCGTGGGTGATAGTCACCCCATATCTATCCCGTGGGTGGTAGTCACCCCATATCTATCCCGTGGGGGATAGTCACTATCTATCCCGTGGGTGATAGTCACCCCATATCTATCCCGTGGGTGGTAGTCACCCCATATCTATCCCGTGGGTGATAGTCACCCCATATCTATCTCGTGGGTGATAGTCACCCCATATCTATCCCGTGGGTGATAGTCACCCCATATCTATCTCGTGGGTGATAGTCACCCCATATCTATCCCGTGGGTTGTGGTTTTTTGTATATACACCGAGATATTCACACTTCTTGGTGTATATACACCGAGATATTCACACTTCTTGGTGTATATACACCGAGATATTCACACTTCTTGGTGTATATACACCGAGATATTCACACTTCTTGGTGTATATACACCGAGATATTCACACTTCTTGGTGTATATACACCGAGATATTCACACTTCTTGGTGTATATACACCGAGATATTCACACTTCTTGGTGTATATACACTCTTATACACACCTCTGGAATATCTGTGTCCTGGTGTCAGTAGACTGTATCGGGGGGTCGGTCACCGCCCCCTGGTCTGGGTCCTAGACCAAGCCACCTCTGGTTGCTGTCTTGATCCACCATTCTATTGCGACATATTAATGTAGATATTTCGACTGAGAAATATAGAAAACGTTTTCATATATCCAAGTAATGCAAAATAAAGAGTCTGTTCTCTTATAAAGTTCCTTTATATAGTGGAGTTTTTCGTAAACGCCATTGCAAAAGTTTATCCAAAATTGAGTAGCTCAAGGAAAGGTCTTCGTAGTATACACCATTCAATTTTCAATCCACTTTCTCAGACGCATTTACGGAAAAATGTACTGTATAGAAGAGCTTTATAAGACAGCTGACTCTATTTATATTGGAATTTTCACTCGAGTTCAAGTGTAAAAAATATTCCTTTTAAAAATTTGCAATTTTTTTTGCTCAAGTTATTTTAAAGTTAAATTGCAACTTGATTTACTTCGTGTGTGGTTCTGTGCTTGGTAAACTTGTCTGGTTGTTTAAGGGAGGTGGTTTGATGCCGGTGAAGGGCTCTTGGGTCTTTCCCTTGGTCCATCCTGGTTACCTTCCATTCTGCTGCCGCTCTATAATATTTTAGCTAAAAAATGAAGTATGTTGGAAAATGCCTCCAACTACTCACAAACGTAACAATATGCAATAATATATTTTTTTATGGCCTTTTCATATGATATTTTAAAAATATGCGTAATACTTAAGTTAAATATCATGTTATAAGATACGATGGTAGATTTACCACCACGCATAAACACAAAGAATCAAAACCCTTTTAGGATGGTGTCACTGTCGTTGTATTAACCTAGTAGTATGTTGGACGATAGTTCCCTAGATGGTGTTACTGGAGTGTGTTTATTCACCTATATGTGGTTGCAGAGGTTGATTCGCAGCTCCTTACCCGCACTTGTCGATAGACACTTAGTCGGTTGTGTATTGAGTGCGTGTTAGTTACCATTTGTCAATGACACTTGTCGATAGACACTTAGTCGGTTGTGTATTGTGTGTATGTGTGTTAGTTACCATTTGTCAATGACACTTGTCGATAGACATTTGGCCTGTTGAGTGATTGTATATGTATGGTCGTGTGTGTTACTTGTGTGTATGTGTATGTGTGTGTGATGTGTGTGTGTGTGTGTGATGTGTGTGTGTGTGTGATGTGTGTGTGTGTGATGTGTGTACTCACCTAATTGTGGTTGCAGGGGTCGAGACTCAGCTCCTGGCCCCGCCTCTTCGCTGTCCGCTACTGGGTCTCTACTCTCCCTGCTCCATGAGCTTTATCATACCTTGTCTTAAAACTATGTATGGTTCATGCCTCCACTATATCTTTTTCTAGACTATTCCACTTCCTGACTACTCTGTGGCTGAAGAAATGCTTCCTAACATCCCTTTGACTCATCTGAGTCTTCAGCTTCCAGTTGTGTCCCCTTGTTTCTGTGTTCCTTGTGTGTGTATGTGTGTGTGTGTGTGTGTTGGGTGTGTGTGTGATGTGTGTGTGTATGTGTGTGTGTGTGTGTGTGGGTGATGGGTGTGTGTGTGATGGGCGTGTGTGTGATGTGTGTGTGTGTGTGGGTGATGGGTGTGTGTGTGTGATGGGTGTGTGTGTGATGGGTGTGTGTGTGTGTGTGTGTGTGTGTGTGTGATGGGTGTGTGTGTGATGTGTGTGTGTGTGTGTGTGTGTGTGTGTGTGTGTGTACTCACTTAATTGTACTCATCTAATTGAGGTTGCAGGGATCGAGACTTAGCTCCTGACCCCGCCTCTTCACTGACCGCTACTAGGTCCTCTCTCTCCCTGCTCCATGAGCTTTTTCATACCTCGTCTTAAAGCTATGTATTTTTCCTGCCTCCACTACATCACTTGCTAGACTATTATAATACTTCCTGACAACTCTGTGACTGAAGAAATACTTCCTAACATCTCTTTGACTCGTCTGAGTCTTCAACTTCCAATAGTGACCCCTTGTTTCTGTGTCCCCTCTCTGGAATATCCTGTTTCTGTCCACCTTATCTATTCCACGCAGTATTTTGTATGCCGTCATCATGTCTTCCCTAACCCTCCTGTCCTCCAGTGTCGTCAGGCCGATTTCCCTTAACCTTTCTTCATAGGACATTCCCTTTAGCTCCGGAACTAACCTTCTTGCAAACCTTTGCACTTTCTCTAATTTCTTGACGTGCTTGACTAGGTGTGGGTTCCAAACTGGTGGTGCATACTCCAGTATGGGCCTGACGTACACAGTGTACAGTGTCTTGAACGATTCCTTACTAAGGTGTCGGAACGCTATTCTCAGGTTTGCCAGGCGCCCATATGCTGCACCATATGCTCTCGTGTCTTACTTCTGTTACCTTGTTCTTTGGAGAAAGAGCTTAGATCTAGGTGAAATTCCGGAGGCCTTAAAGAGTGCAGACATAGCTCCTTTGCATAAGGGAGGTAGTAGAGCACTAGCTAAAAATTACAGACCAGTAGCCCTCACATCATAAAAATCTTCGAAAGAGTGATGAGACCGCAGATTACAAAGTTCATGGACCAGCACAACCAACATAACTCGAACCAGCATGGCCTAGAGAGGGACGATCATGCCTGTCACAGCTGCTGAACCATTATGACAGAATTACGGAGGCATTGGAGGACGACCAAAACGCAGATGTGATTTACACAGATTTTGCAAAGGCGTTTGACAAATGCGATCATGGAGCGATAGCGCACAAAATGAGGGCCATAGGCATTACGGGGAAGGTAGGCAGATGGATTTTCGAGTTCCTAACACACAGAACACAAAAAGTAGTAGTGAACAGGGCAAGATCCAGCATCAGCGAGGTCAAAAGTTCAGTGCCCCAAGGCACTGTCCTGGCACCTCTGCTGTTTCTCATCCTCATAGCAGACATAGATAAAAACACCCGGCACACTTTTGTATCATCATTTGCAGATGACACTAAAATAAGCATGAAAGTCACTACGGTAGAGGACACTGAAAAAATACAGGAAGACATTAGCAGGGTATTCCAGTGGGCAGTGGAGAACAACATGACGTTCAATGGTGATAAGTTTCAGCTGCTTAGGTATGGAAAAAATGAAGAACTCAAAAGGAACACTATATACAAAACTCAAGAGTCACCAAATAGAACGAAAGGAACACGCAAAAGACTTGGGAATAATTATGTCTGCTGATCTTTCTTTTAAAGATAATAACAAGACAAAGATCACAACAGCCAGGAAGATGACGGGGTGGGTATTGAGAACTTTCAAAACAAGGGAAATAATGCCGATGGTGACACTCTTCAAATCGCTAGTGCTCCCTCACTTAGAATACTGCTCTGTGCTGACGGCCCCGTTCAGGGCAGGAGAAATATCACATTGAGCCAGTGAAACATCTAAATTATTGGGAACGCCTTCAAGTCTTGAACATGTATTCATTGGAGCGGAGGAGAGAGAGATACATGATAATATATACATGGAAAGTACTCGAGGGCCTAGTCCCAAATCTGCACACTGCTATTACAACATACTGGAGTGAGAGATATGGGAGGAAGTGTAAAATAAACCCAGTGAGGAGCAGGGGTGTGGTGGGGACAATAAGGGAGCACTGTATCAACATCCGGGCTCCCAGACTATTCAACATCTTACCAGAAGATATCAGAAACACGGCTGGAACAAGTGTAGAAGCCTTCAAGAGGAAACTGGACAAGTATCTTCACCAGGTGCCAGATCAACCAGGCTGTGACGGATATGTGGGGCAGCGGGCCTCCAGCAGCAACAGCCTGGTCGACCAGGCAAGCACCAGACGAGTCTGGCCCATGGCCGGGCTCAGAGAGTAGAGAAACTCGAAACTCTTCATAGGTATATTATCATAAAACTCCAGGAGGTTTGTGACACAGGATTTGCCTTCCCTGAATTCTTGCTTGTTGTCATTTATATATATATGTGTGTGTGTGTGTGTGTGTGTGTGTATGATGGGTGTGCTCACCTATTTGTGGTTGCAGGGGTCGAGTCATAGCTCCTGGATCCGCTTCTTCACTGATTGCTACTGGGTCCTGTCTCTCCCTGCGCCATGAGCTTTATCAAACCTTGTCTTAAAACTATGTATGGTTCCTGCCTCCTCTACGTCACTTTCTAAGCTTCCTAACATCCCTTTGACTCATAGGAGTCTTCAGCTTCCAATTGTGACCCCTTGTTTTTGTGTCCCATCTCTGGAACATCCTGTCTCTGTCCACCTTGTCAGTTCCTCGCAGTATTTTATATGTCATTATCATGTCTTCCCTGACCCTCCTGTCCTCCAGTGTCGTCAGGCCGATTTCCCTTAACCTTTCTTCGTAGGACAATCCCCTTAGCTCTGGGACTAGTCTCGTTGGAAACCTTTGCACTTTCTCTAATTTCTTGACGTGCTTGACCAGGTGTGGGTTCCAAACTGGTGCTGCATACTCCAATATGGGCCTGACGTATATGGTGTACAGAGTCTTGAACGATTCCTTACTGAGGTATCGGAACGCTATCCTTAGGTTTGCCAGACGCCCGTATGCTGTAGCAGTTATCTGACTGATGTGTGCCTCAGGAGATGTGCTCGGTATTATACTCACCCCTAGATCTTTTTACATGAGTGAGGTTTGGTCTTTGGCCACCTAGACTATACTCTGTCCGCGGTCTTCTTTGCCCTTCCCCGATCTTCATGACTTTGTATTTGGCAGGGTTAAATGAGTAGTTACCATTTGTCCAAGGCAAATATCGATTAGACACTAGGCCTGTTTTGTGTGTGCGCGCGCGTGTGTGTGTGTGTGCGTGTGTACTCACCTAGTTGTGGTTGCAGGGGTCGAGTCATAGCTCCTGGCCCCGCCTCTTCACTGGCCGCTACTGGGTCACTCTCCCTGCGCCATGAGCTTTATCATACCTCTTCTTAAAGCCATGAATGGATCCTGCCTCCACTACATCGCTTCCCAAACTATTCCACTTCCTGACAACTCTGTGACTGTAGAAATACTTCCTAACATCCCTGTGATTCATCTGAGTCTTCAACTTCCAACTGTGTCCCCTTGTTGCTGTGTCCCATCTATGGAACATTCTGTCTCTGTCCACCTTGTCAATTTCTTTCAGTATTTTATATGTCGTTATCATGTCCCCCCTATCTCTCCTATCCTCCAGTGTTGTCAGGTCGATTTCCCTTAACCTCTCCTCGTAGGACATACCCCTTAGCTCCGGGACTAGTCTTGTTGCAAATCTTTGCACTTTCTCTAGTTTCCTTACACGCTTGGCTAGGTGTGGGTTCCAAACTGGTGCTGCATACTCCAGTATGGGCCTAACGTACACAGTGTACAGGGTCCTGAACGATTCCTTATTAAGATGTCGGAACGCTGTTCTTAGGTTTGCTAGGCGCCCGTATGCTGCAGCAGTTATTTGGTTGATGTGCGCCTCAGGAGATGTGCCTGGTGTTATACTCACCCCAAGATCTTTTTCCTTGAGTGAGGTTTGTAGTCTCTGGCCCCCTAGACTGTACTCCTTCTGCGGTCTTCTTTGCCTTTCCACAATCTTCATGACTTTACACTTGGTGGGGTTGAACTCCAGGAGCCAATTGCTGGACCAGGCTTGCAGCCTGTCCAGATCCCTTTGTAGTTCTGCCTGGTCCTCGTCCGATTGAATTCTTCTCATCAACTTCACATCATCTGCAAACAGGGACACTTCGGAGTCTATTCCTTCCGTCATGTCGTTCACAAATACCAGAAACAGCACCGGTCCTAGGACTGACCCCTGTGGAACCCCACTCATCACAGGCGCCCACTCTGACACCTCGCCACGTACCATGACTCGCTGCTGTCTTCCTGACATTTATTCTCTGATCCATTGTAGTGCCTTCCCTGTTATCCCTGCTTGGTCCTCCAGCTTTTGCACTAATCTCTTGTGTGGAACTGTGTCAAACGCCTTTTTACAGTCCAAGAAAATGCAATCTACCCACCCTTCTCTCTCTTGTCTTTTGTCTTAATGCTGTCACCCTGTCATAGAACTCCAGTAGGTTTGTGACACAGGATTTCCCATCCCTGAAACCGTGTTGGCCGTCGTTGATAAGCTCATTCCTTTCTAGGTGCTCCACCACTCTTCTGATAATCTTCTCCATGACTTTGCATACTATACATGTCAGTGACGCTGATCTGTAGTTTAATGCTTCATATCTGTCTCTTTTTTAAAAAATTGGGACTACATTTGCTGGCTTCCATACCTCAGGTAGTCTCCCTGTTTTGATAGATGTGTTGAATATTGCTGTTAGGGGTACACATAGCAGCTATGCTTCCTCTCTCAGTACCCATGGAGAGATGTTGTCTGGCCCCATCGCCTTTGAGGTGTCTAGCTCACTCAGCAGCCTCTTCACTTCTTCCTCGGTTGCATGTATTATGTCCAGCACTTGGTGGTGTACCCCACCTCTCTGCCTTTCTGGAGTCCCTTCTGTCTCCTCTGTGAACACTTCTTTGAATCTCATGTTGAGTTCCTCACATACTTCTCGGTCATTTCTTGTGATCTCTCCTTCCTTCCTTCCTCTGCCTGATCACCTGGTCCTTGACTGTTTTGTGTGTGTGTGTGTGTGTGTGTGTAGTGTGTGTGTGTACTCACCTAATTGTGGTTGCAGGGGTCGAGACTCAGCTCCTGGCCCCGTGTGTGTGTGTGTGTGTAGTGTGTGTGTGTGTGTGTATTTAGGTTTATGTAAACAGAAAAATCAATATGTTAATAATCTTTAATAACTAGTGCATCCAAGAAAGGTAATTCATTGTTGACTTCGCACTATTTTAAATTTGATGTTAGAACTTTACTGATTTAATTTGGTAAAAAAAAAAAAACAAGAATTCGCCGCAGATAATGAAAAATATCGTTCACACACGTGTACCACGTTATTTCAATGGGTTGCATGTCTACAAATAATTCAGTTTGGAAAAACTTAATGTAAATATTTGATAGTACTGGGAATAGTTGTCTCTTTATGTTACAGCCACTTCTCTGCTTGAAGAATACACCAATGAAAGAGGTGTTGGTTAGTTCAATGATTTTATTGAGTAGTAAAGTGAGTTTGTTATAATGTGGAGCTAAAGCCTTGGATAGCAATGTGAATATATCGTCAACTGGCATCCTGGTGAACAAGGATTCCGCATTTGAGCTCAATGTTTCCTTGTCCTCCTAATTCACATTTCTGATTTTGTTGAAGTCCTTCGAGTGGACTAAATGTGAATCATAAGATCCCATAAATGGTCAGATTAATTTACTTAAGAATTTAGCAACAGGACATAAAGAGGAACATCAACCTACTGATACACTGAACGATAGTTCACGTCCCTGGATGGTATCAGTGGTGTGGTATCAACCTACTGATACACTGAACGATAGTTCACGTCCCTGGATGGTATCAGTGGTGTAGTATTAACCTACTGATACAGTGGACGACAGTTCAGGTCCCCGGATGGTATCAGTGAAGTGATATGAACCTACTGATACAATATTACTACTACTACTATATAGAAAATCCCTTGTTATTCTGAGCATTTCGGGCATATTAGGTCAGTGTCCCAGGATGCGACTCACACCAGTCGACTAACACCCAGGTACCCATTTTACTGATGGGGAACATAGACAACAGGTGTAAAGAAACACGCCCAATGTTTCTGCCCTGGCTGGGAATCGAACAAAGGTCCTCGCCGTGTGAAGCGAGAGCTTTAGCCACCAGACCACCAGAGCCCCAGTTCACGTCGACAGTTCACGTCCCTGGATGGTATCAGTGGTGTGGTATCAACCTACTGATACAGTGGACGACAGTTCAGGTCCCCGGATGGTATCAGTGAAGTGATATGAACCTACTGATACAATGAGCGACAGTTCACGTCCCTGGATGGTATCAGTGGTGTGGTATCAACCTACTGATAAAGTGGACGACAGTTCAGGTCCCCGGATGGTATCAGTGAAGTGATATGAACCTACTTATACAGTGGACGACAGTTCACGTCCCTGGATGGTATCAGTGGTGTGGTATCAACCTACTGATACAGTGGACGACAGTTCACGTCCCTGGATGGTATCAGGGGTGTGGTATCAACCTACTGATACAGTGGACGACAGTTCAGGTCCTAAGAAACAAGATGGGTTGTCAAAAACACGTGTTTACTCTGCACCATTATACCTTTGATATACCTTACCTTTGAAGAGTTTCGAGAGTATCTACTCTGAGCCCGGCCATGGGCCAGGCTCGTCTGGAAGGGAGATGACAGGGCCCCTGTTGAAGAAGACACTGAGACAAGCAAGCTTTCATTGTGTGTGACTTAATAAAGTTCTCCACAGAGCACAAACATTGCTCCAATAAAAGCTTGATCAGCACGTGTTTCTTTGGGAAACACAGATACAAATGAAGTATAACGAGATTCTTTATGGACAGTGTTTCGCCACGTAGTTAGGTTTCTTTTGTGACTTTAAAATGACCATTGTGTGGGCGAAACGTTGTCAACAAAGTTTCTTATTACACCGCATTTGTGCCTGTTTCCATTTTGTAGGTATTTTATACCATTTCTCTCCACCTATTACTTTTCTTCAGCAGTATCGGCAGAAGGTCTTTGTATCGAGGCACTGCTGTTGCCGTAAATCAGGTTACACAGTGCCAGGACAGTGAAGATTAATTTATATGTCCGTCACACCTGTCAGCGCAGTCTTAGATTACACACTTCCTTGAACCTAACAAATTGTGATAGGCTCTCTCGTCTTTCATACATCGACCATTTTCCACCCTGGCAGAGGTCGACCCAAAGAAGAAAATAAATTCACCACCACTCGCTCCATAGTTGTCTTTCCACAAGTGCATAGATGTCAATATCAAATTAAAGGCGCCTAAAATCTGGCCAACTGGTTTCAAACAAACTTTACTTCCTTCTGCGGTATACAAAATGTAGTTTACAGTTTCCTTACACCTGTTGTCTATGTTCACCCATCAGTATAATGGGTACCTGGGTGTTAGTTGACTGGTATGGGTAGCATCCTGGGACAAAATTGATCTAATTTTCCCGAAATGCTCAGCATAACAAGGGGCTTTGTATATAGTAGTATGTCATTGATGTCAGCTATGGTCTGTATACCTTGTACATGTACTTGTAGAAATAAAGATATTATTATTATTATTATTATTATTATTATTATTATTATTATTATTATTATTATTATTCTAGCATGCTGTGCATTTCGGGCAAACTAATCGTAATGCTTCCAGACTACCTAAGAACTAGACATAGGTTACTGCGCAAGAGTTTTCTTTAGTGTACAAAAGTGATGTAGCTAAGTGAACGAAGTATGCACTATTACCATGTTCACATAGTAACTGCATCTCAGTTTTCAAAAACCACTTGTGTGTACGTTTCTGATCCCAGACGCTGACAAGTGCCTCCTGGATGGTTACACTCCGATCTCTCAAACTGTTGTTTGAGGAACCAAGAGACGTTGCAGATCAAGCTATTATTGGGGTAACATTTCGCTTTGTGTATCACATAACAAAACTCTACCCAGAGGAAAACGATGTCTCAATAAAAGTTGGTTCTCCAGCGTGTCTTTTATTCCCTATTGTCGGCATCAAGCCATTGGATGCACATTGTTCATGTCATACACCGTCTCCTCCATCAAATTAAAACATTTATGTCCCGTGATTACATGGCTTCATGCGTGGAGGGAGTGTGCAACGTTGCATAACTACTTTCTTCATCCTACGTTAATAAATTCCTACACCACTAACCTTGATCTCAAGCTGCCTTTGATGTTGCAACTGACATTTTATCCTAAGTGAACGTACCAAAATGGATGTTGATGGATGGCTTTTCCGCTGCATTAGAGATTACCAGTGCTATTCCAGGGGATAGAAGTGTAAAGACTTCGAACTAGGCACCCCGCCGGAAAGTGTCCTCGGTACCACTTTATTATTAATAATAATAACCTTTATTTCTACACGTACATAATATAACCTATACAGACCATAGCTGACATCATTGACATACTATATGGAATGCCCCTGGTTATGCTGAGCATTTCGGGTAACTTAGGTTAATTTTGTCCCCAGGATGCGACCCATACTAGTCGGCTAACACCCAGGTACCTACTTGCTGCTAGGTGAACAGGGACAGCAGGTGTCTTAAGGAAACACGTCCAATGTTTCCATCCGTACCGGGGATCGAACCAAGGACACTCACTGTATGAGCTGAGTACGCTATCAACCACTTTGCTCAATTCTATACCTTACAATCCAATCATTAAACAATTAGCTTTGCCGATGACATAAAGACTCACAAAACCAGATATGCCAACACTCAAAGCATCCTTTAACCATGTACCAGATTCGTGTCAGGACCTAGAGTTATCTCTGCAGAAAAGACAAAAATATGCTAAATAGGCTCCCTTTATGACGGAGAGGCGCAGTCTGCAGGATCTAGTTGCTTGATGGGTCTTGGGTCGACTATGTTGTCAGATACAGATATCTTGGACTTTAGATTTTCATATTTGGACTTGTAACCGAATTTATTTTTTCAGTACATAGGAAAACTAAGAACACTTATATATGTGGAACTAACTGACGGCCCCCTTTAAGACAGGCAAAATTGCTGAGCTGGAAAAATACACAGAGAACCTTCACAGTTCTTATCAACTCAGTCAGGCACGTAAGTTACTGTTCTCCCTAGAACGTATACCTGGAGCGTGTTTCAGGGGTCAACGCCCCCGCGGCCCGAGTCTGTGACTCGATAAAGCCCACTGCGTGGGCGAAACGTTGTCAATAAAGGATCACATTATGCTGCTTATGTGTTTATTTTTCCACCAGGCCTCGTGGTGGATCAGGGCCTGATCAACCAGGCCGTTACTGCTGGCCGCACGAACCACAACCCGGCTGGTCAGGTACTGACTTTAGGTGCCTGTCCAGCTCCCTCTTGAAGACAGCCAGGGGTCTATTCGTAGGCGAGAAAAAAATGCATCATAATCTACTTTTGGAAGATATTGGAGGGATTGGTCCCAAACCAGCACACCGAAATTACTACTTATAATAAAAGATGCAGGATACCTCCATTGAAATGTAGGGGAAGCGATGAGTGCACTGAGAGAAAACCCAGTAAGTGTTAAGGAACCACGGCTTTTCAACACCATCCCTTCATGCATAATAAGAATTAACAACAAACCCCTAGCTGCCTTCAAGAGGGAATTCTACAGCCTTTCAAAACTGTTTCTGATCAGCCGGGTTGTGGTGCATACGTTGGATTGCGGGCAGCAGGCACTAACAGCTAGATCAATCAGAGACCTGGTCTGGGACCGGACCGCAGGGGCAGTGACCTCCAGAAGCGTCTCCAGGTATTCAGAGATAAATCCACATTAACCCCTTTCACAGAAGCCTTCCAAACTTTCATCAGAACAGGTGAACAGTCCTCCAAATGGATAAACCATACCACGGGTGGGGTTCGAACCCGCGGTCAGAGAGAGTCAAAACTCCAGACCGTCGCGTAAGCCACTGGGCCAGCTAGCTTCAATAAGATTCATCCAACGGTCTGGAGTTTTGAGACTCTCTGACCGCGGGTTCGAACCCCACCCGTGGTATGGTTTGTTAGCAATCGTGTCATTACGACTCAAAATGGATCTTTAAAACTGATACTAACCTACAATTGAATTAGTACACAATCTATACCAAGCCCTACGAGGATACCTTTGATATCACTGAATGACTCGATATAAGGATCTGGATCTACCCTCCTCTTCCTCGGGTCGAATTTGAATGCACATTACCCATCACATCCTTTTCGCCTAATTAGTGGAGATTTTTTTTTTTCGTGTGTGTGTGTGTGTGAAATTCAGTTTCCAGACAAAGGAAGAAGAATCACTATCTAGCCTTGTTCTAGTGATGTGGTGGATGTCTCACTCAACCTGGACCATCTTAGACGTCTTCCCAGAAGACCAGGTGATCCTATGGTGAGACATCGAGTGGCCATGTGATGGAGCCTCTGATGGCACAAGTACTACTAGAGGTGTCTGGGGTTCCAGGCCTACGACTTTTCATGTTTGTTCCGGTTCGCAGACAGGGGCGGCACCAAGGGGGGCTGAAGCCCCTCAAATTACATCATTCCTAAATAAAATAATAATAATAATGCTTCAAGGCAAGTTTGCTAGCCCCTTTATTCAACCAGATCGCCACCCCTAAGCTATCATTTAGGTAAAAGACAATTACATCGTTATTGCTGTTGCACTAACATACCTTCCGTGGTGTTTCAACACCAGGTAGGGTACGAGGTGGTTACCACAGGCAGCAGCAATACCTGTAGCCTCACAGTGACCAGTTCAGTCCTTCTCATAGTGTGAGACCTGTACCCACTCTGCCTGAGGTACCCCAGCAAGTGAGCCCGTCTCCTGTATTATCCCAGTGCTTAACAAAATAGGGAATAGCAAAAGAAGGTACAAATAAAAATGGGAACTATGGCTGTCGTTTACTTAATAACATAAACAAAGAGAATACATTAGATTCTGACGGAGAATTACATACAATAACCAGTGACCTATGAGACTTATTACCAGGGGAAAGGGTAGATGTTATCAGTAACACGGACTTATACTCACTCTTAATTCACCAACCAGCTGACCCGATATTCGCAACGCGTGGCCCACTGCACACCCGCTGTCCAGAGACCTGCTCACTGGACCTGTCACCCACCTCTCTGTCTCCTCTAGTCATTTTCATGACCTTATATGGTGCTCAAAGCATCCCCCTTTCCCATAAGGTGTAGACCACGTGTTACGACCTGACGCCAGGCAAGAACAAAAGATCTGAGGCTTAAGTATGGAGGTGTGGCTGACAGCTATTTGCCAAGGTAAGGTGTGGGTAATTAGCTGGACCTCACAACCACACTAACTACATCACAATAGATGCTTTCTCTCATTTTCACTTAATTTACAATGAACGAAATGATGCCTTACTTCCCCAAATATCCTTTAATAGTTACATACCTTTCCAAGTCCCGTACGGATACAGACTATCCTCGGATACGAAAGTCAGTTTGAGGCAGCCACCCAATAACTTAATTCTGTTCGAGTGTTCCAGGTGCCACCTCTGATACGCCTGACTCTCTGTGTACATTGATTATGGACCCGGTCTGCCCCAAGACAACAACAAATCACGGCTCTCCCACACGTCAGACTGCAGAGTGCACAAACAAGTGACAGACAGACAAGTGACAACGCTGATGTAATAGCACGTACCTCGATCACACCCCAAGAAACACATCATCTGGATGATCCTCATTGCTTTGTTCTGCAGTTTTTCCAGACCTCCAAGCTTCCAGTCTGATAAAAGAGCAAGCATTGGTCTAATATAAGCAAAATACATAATTTTCACAATTTTAACATTAGCACCATACCTGGGATGAAAACCTGCCACAACTCTAAGTGCTCTCAGCCTTTCTTTGTATAGGCGACAAAGTCTTGTTACAACAAGTCCAAGTAATGGGACCTCAAAGCCTAGATACCTGTACCTAGTTACATAGTCCATCATGCAACTGGATCCTGCGAACTGTGCCTCTCTGTCGAGGATGGCGCCTGTTAAGTATCTGTGTTATTTCAGTAGAGATAATCAGTCCCAGGTCCTGACATAAAGATAGCACATGGTTAAGAATCTTTTGGATGTTGGAGAATCCGGTGGTGGGAATCATCATATCATTAGCAAAGCTAATCATATAATGATCGGGCTGGCTAGGAATAGCATTTAGTAAAGTATTATTTAGAATATTGAATAAGGTTGGGCTGAGCACACCTCCCTGTGGGGTTCCTAATTCAAAGTCTTTAGTTACATTTCTATGTCCCTGGAACAACATAGAGACTTTCTGTTGGACAGGTATTCTTTAATCCAACAGAGAAGACATCCTCCAACATCCATTCTGGAATGTTCACTAATGATTACATGTCGGATGGCAACATCAAAAGCAGATTTAAAGTTAAGGAAGGAAGTGTAAGAGCTGTCAGTGTGCAGGGTGAGAAAGGTGACTATGCAATGATGCATACTCCTTCCATGCATGAAACCATGCAACCGGAGAGACAGAAATTGTTTGATTTTGTGTATGAGGCGATTTAGAATCATCCTCTCAAATGTTTTACACAAGCAGCTAGTAAGAGATAATGACCGAAATAAATTTTGTTGATGGGCTTAGGAATGGGAATAATGAGGCTGTTGGTCCAAGATTTAGAGAGCTCCCCAATTACATAGCTCATGTTGCATAATTCAAGTAAAGGATTACCTGGTACTTGACATAGCAATCTGAGTATGTTGTAAATAATACCATCCTGGGGCCCCAGGCGGCGTGGAGTTGCCCTTAGTGCTGCATCAAAAGTTCAAAGTTAGTGAAAGAAATGGTAGAGTCATCTTCCTTGCTGAGCATAAAACAAATCGGTCTCTCCCTTGCATCATATTTGTCCGTTAATTTCATCTGTGTTGTCCTGGGAAGATAATCATAGCTAGATGTGGCAGCCCAAGCAATGACTGGCTCATTCACCCTATGTAAGGGATGAGGGTGCGCTACCCGACCAGTTCTATTACCCTTAATTCTATTTATTACGAACACTACCTCCATGTGTACAGTGATGTAATGTGTGGATTTGTGACAGTGATACTGTAGGTAACTCCAATTCCTCTTAAATGTTTGTTGTTTGATAGTTTTAGCATGCAGTCTATACCCAGACTGGGCAGTCGTCAAAAATAGATTGCAAAGGCACACAAAGGGTCTAGTTAGTTAATAAAGTTACAGTGGTAGGTTAATAATTGTATGAGATACCACTCACTTTATCAAGTTGCAGTGCTACCGAACTATACGTATTTATTAAACTATTATTAATAATGACCTTATTTCACCACTCGGCTAATCAGGTAATTTACAAAGGTTACGAGCTATTTACACAAAGTTACACAATCAGTTCCATAACAGATTGCACTATGCCCTTGCAAAAATTTGTTTAGATGTTTTATTAACATTTATGAGTATTTCTCAGAATTCTTGTCACGGACCGGGCCGCGGGGGCGTTGACCCCCGGAACACCCTCCAGGTATCTAAATTATTCACTTCACCAGATAATTATATATAATTTTAGGATTCCTAGTCTCACTCCTAAAATATATTTCTTGGAACTCAGCAAGTATCATACCCAGACTGGGCAGATTGAGGTTTCATACCCAGACTGGGCAGATTGAGGTTTCATACCCAGACTGGGCAGATTGAGGTTTCATACCCAGACTGGGCAGATTGAGGTTTCATACCCAGACTGGGCAGATTGAGGTTAGTAAATAAGTTTATTTAGACATAGGTACACGTAAATGTACCTGTGCCCGTGACCTGATTACTAAAGCTCTCGCATCACACACAGTTGTATGTTTTCAAAGAGGGGGTAGATTACAATCTTGGCTTGTCAGTTAGCAGTTTGAGAACAATGACATGAAAAGAACTTCAACTGAATTTTATTGACTTAAGACTCAGGGAGATTGATACCAGTCAGTCCATCTATCATCATTCTATCATGCAGGAGGAGCCACATGTCTATGGTGCATCCAACAAAATAAGCAGACTCTTGGATGTCATTACCGCCGACCTCTGGCTGTGTTATAAGTATCTTTGGTAGGTTAAATCACCACCACCAGATGTAGACCAAACAAAATGTAAACTTTGCCAGATGGACTATTGTCACACCCTGCATCATTATGTACTGGAGTGCGACAAAATTAATGAATTCAGAGACAACTCACTCACAAATGTTCAAGATATGTCAAAGTATTTTATCCATTGTGGTATATTACAGACCATTCTGGAAAAATACCGACTTTGCTCCCTGTAAATAAAGCATTACCACGTGTGTGTGTGTGTGTGTGTTTGTATGTGTGTGTGTATGTGTGTGTGTGTGTGTGTATGTATGTATGTACTCACCTAATTGTGGTTGCAGGGGTCGAGACTCAGCTCCTGGGGTGTGTGTGTGTCGTGTCAGTATCATATATACACTTGTGTAGTGTATCTTCCCTTTTATACAGCTGGTCCCTTTGCGTGTGACGTCACGGTACCCGCTGACGTCAGAGGCTCAGCGCATGTGCACAGCCTCTCATAGGCACTCTTCCTCATTAACGTTAGACCTACAGGCGAGACAGACGGGTGGCTGGACTCTCCTTCACTTACTGTAAATATACCGTAACCATCCAACAAGGAGTATCTTTGACCTATATATCTCTCCCAAGACCCACGCGACATGTGTGTGTGTGACCCAACAATTAATCTTTGCACCAATAACTCATTACAGTTGTGACCGGGTGTGGACTAGTGAATTGCTCATTATTTTATAATTTATTCATGATTGTAACCATGTATAAACGTAAGTAAGTAAATTTACTTACATGATTCATTACCTTTGTAACTTGTGAGTTCATTACCTTTGTAACTTGTGAGTTCATTACCTTTGTAACTTGCTCAGCTATCAAAACTTTGGGGCCCAGTCCCTGGACCTATTATGTACCTCTGTAATCTTTTGACTACCGCCTACAGGATGGGTATGGGGTGCATAATGAAGTTATTAAACTAACTCACACAGTGAGTTTCCGGGTTCGATTCCCGGCGAGGGTTGAAACATTGGGTGTGTTTCCTTACAACGGTTGTCTATGTTCACCCATCAGTAAAATGGGTACCTGGGTGTTAGTGGACTGGTGTGGGTCGCATCCTGGGACAAAACTGACCTAATTTGCGGGAAATGCTCAGTATAACAAGGGGCTTTCTATATAGTAGTATGTCATAGATGTCAGCTATGGTCTGTATACCTTGTACATGTACTTGTAGAAATAAAGGTATTATTATTATAAGTACAATTGTCATACATAGTGTAAATTACCTAGGATAACCCAAAAATGTCAAAGTGGCTTATTTCCATTGGGGTGTTACAGGGTATGACGATAGTTGTACTGACAACGTTTACAGTTCGGTCTACGTCAGCTGATGGCTCACACTCCCAGAGGTACCCGTAGCCCAGCCAATCCGGGCAGTAGTAACATCCAAGAGTCTGACTGGTTCTCTTGGATAAGCCATAGATACATGGATATTACTGCATGATACAATGATAGATGTACTGGCTGGTGTCAGTCCAATGGCTGGTCCAGCCAGAATTTCAATCTGGGTGCTAGAAGATCATGAAATGCTGAAAAAAACAAAGTAATAGTTTAAAAAAAAATATTTCCAGTATGTCTGTGAAATTTCTTAAGCTGTCGTGGTTACAGGTGAATGTAATACAGTGAAAATTAACCATTAATTGAAAAAATAAACAGTATTTGCATCTGAGGAAAAGCTTTAGCCTAATTAGCCCTCCGTCACTGTGTCGGTCTCCCAGTGTGTAAAATCCACGAAATTAACTCAAATGAAGGTCCTTCCGTATTATGTCCTCCAGCTTCAAGTGGACAGCCTAAAGTCATAGTCCGCTCAATCCTTAAGGATTGAACGGACTATGGCAATCCTTAAGGATTGCCATTTTATCACTTTTCTCCTTTATTTGAAGGCCACTGTGGGAAGGAATCCACAAAAAGTGCAGGCTGACTCCACTACTAGATTAGTTAGACATAAGTATCTGTCAGATATCTTTATTTCTGAAATGTTTCGCCTACACAGTAGGCTTCATCAGTCGAATACAGAGCACTAAATATGGAAACGGCTTCTGCTAAATATGATGACTCGGTGTATTCGAGTGAGGAAACCTACTTTGTAGGCGAAACATTTCGGAAATAAAGATACCTTACAGTTGCACGTCTTACTTACCTGCTTGTCTGTACTGTATACCATTATTTGAATAATTCCTGACTCTACTGTTGTTCTGTTGTATATTTGCCGGTATAATCGCCCAGCCCGGGCCTTTTCCAAGAGGTGGCCGGGCCTTGGCTCCCTGTCGAGGGAGTGTCTCAGACCAGTGTCTGCCATGGGAGGAGGTACAAGTACCTCCTCGTCTTCTGGGACCAGCTGTCCCCAGGCCTAGCCCCATTCCTCGCCCCCACGGGGCTCAGAGGGAGAAGCTAGGCTCCTTGGGCTGTCACAAACCCCGCCCACACTGGGCTCGAAGGGTGTGGCAGCTGCATAGCAGCAGACGATGTTAGGAGGTGCAAAGGCAGCAAGCACTACACGATTCTTTGGAGTCACACCCCAGTTTTGGGCATTACGTCCGAGTGCTGGGGAAGCTCAAGAATGTCTCTTGCTGTGTGTATTGCTGCTGCTACTACTATACTTGTCCGTTGCACTCCTCTGTCCTGCTTGACTCCACTGTTAATAATTTCACCTTCCCTGCTCATGGCTGCTGACACATGCATGTTATAATGAGATAACATAAGATTTATTGGGATTTTTAACCCAGAGGGTTAGCCACCCAGGGTAACCCAAGAAAGTCAGTGCGTCATCAAGGACTGTCTGTCTTATTTCCGTTGTGGTTCTTTAATTTTGTCCCCCAGGATGCAACCCACACCAGTCGACTAACACCCAAGTACTTTCTTACTGTTAGGCGAACACGAACAGCGGGTGAGGCTTTCGTGGTCTGGTGGCTAAAGCTCTCGCTTCACACGGCGGGGGTCTGGGTTCGATTCCCAACCAGAGTAGAAACATCGGACGTGTTTCTTTACACCGGTTGTCTATGTCCACCCATCAGTAAAATGAGTACCTGGGAGTTAGTCGAATGGTGTGGGTCGCATCCTGGGACAAAACTGACCTGATTTGACCTGGCCGCTGGGGCGTTGACCCCCGAAACCCTCTCCAGGTAAACTCCAGGTAAATAACAAGGCCTTTCTATATAGTAGTATGTCATTGATGTCAGCTATGGTCTGTATACCTTGTACATGTACTTGTAGAAATAAAGATTATTATTATTATTATTATTATTATTATTATTATTATTATTATTATAAACATATCCAACATTTCCCCGGCCTGGGATTGAACCACGGACACTCAGTGTGTGAAGCGAGTGCATTGCCTACCAAACCTCGGGCACTTTGCACCATTTATGAATGACCTAGACTCACTTACAATTAATATATTTGAGATTACGGAGGAAACGGAAAGTGCAGAGAGAACTGCGTCTCTTTTACCCACCTTATTTTTAACCGACTATTTGAATTAACTCTGGAAGTTTCCTCTGAACCTTGTATGGACTCGGCCTATATTGTGTTGATGAGGCATCGAAGAGTAAGTCGGCTCTTAAGAGGCCAGTGAATTTCCCTGTCTACTAATATGTATATTTTTCCACTATAAGTAAGTAAGTAAGTAAGTTTATTCAGGTATACACAAATACATTTACATACATTATCATACATAGCAGCATATGTGTAGAGAACCTAGGATAACCCAAAAAAGTCAGACAGAGTGACTTATTTCCATTGGGGTCCTTGTCCATAATTACTATCGTATTTGCTTCGTCTGTTTCGTAAGGTGAAGTTTAGGATCTTTCCTTAATTCATGGTATAACTTAACACATCTTTGAGGACAATTGTGTGTGTGTATGTGTGTCGTGCCGAATAGGTAAAATTGGTCAATTAGCAAGAACTCATTTAAAATAAAGTTTTTTCTAAAATTTTCTATTATACGTTTAAAGATATATTTTTCCATTAAGTTAATGTAAAAATTAATAATTTTGAAGCAAAAGAACGTTTGAAAACTTACCTAACCTTATTATAACAAGCGCAATTTAATTTAACCTAATCCAACTACATATATATTAGATGAGTTTACAATAATTTAATAATAAACAAACACAGCTAAATATACGAAAAAAGTATATTTCGCTGTGTTTGTTTATTATTAAATTATTGTAAACTCATCTAATATATATATATATATATATATATATATATATATATATATATATATATATATATATATATTGAAAACTTATATATATATATATATATATATATATATATATATATATATATATATATATATGAGTGTGTGTACTCACCTAGTTGTGGTTGCAGGGGTCGATTCACAGCTCCTGGCCCCGCCTCTTCACTGGCCGCTACTGGGTCACTCTCCCTGCGCCATGAGCTTTATCAAACCTCTTCTTAAAGCTATGTATGGATCCTGCCTCCACTACATCACTTCCCAAACTATTCCACTTCCTGACCACTCTGTGACTGAAGAAATACTTCCTAACATCCCTGTGATTCATCTGAGTCTTCAACTTCCAACTGTGTCCCCTTGTTGCTGTGTCCCATCTCTTGAACATTCTGTCTCTGTCCACCTTGTCAATTCCTCTCAGGATTTTATATGTCGTTATCATGTCCCACCTATCTCTCCTGTCCTCTAGTGTCGTTAGGTCGTTTTCCCTTAACCTCTCCTCGTAGGACATATCCCTTAGCTCCGGGACTAGTCTTGTTGCAAACCTTTGCACTTTCTCTAGTTTCTTTACGTGCTTGGCTAGGTGTGGGTTCCAAACTGGTGCTACATACTCCAGTATGGGCTAACGTACACAGTGTACAGAGTCCTGAACGATTCCTTATTAAGATATCGGAATGCTGTTCTTAGGTTTGCTAGGCGCCCGTATGCTGCAGCAGTTATTTGGTTGATGTGCGCCTCAGGAGATGTGCCTGGTGTTATACTCACCCCAAGATCTTTTTCCTTGATTGAGATTTGTAGTCTCTGGCCCCCTAGACTGTACTCTGTCTGCGGTCTTCTTTGCCCTTCCCCAATCTTCATGACTTTGCACTTGGTGGGGTTGAACTCCAGGAGCCAATTGCTGGACTAGGCTTGCAGCCTGTCCAGGTCCCTTTGTAGTTCTGCCTGGTTCTCGTCCGATTGAATTCTCCTCATCAGCTTTACATCATCTGCAAACAGGGACACTTCGGAGTCTATTCCTTCCGTCATGTCGTTCACAAATACCAGAAACAGCACCGGTCCTAGGACTGACCCCTGTGGAACCCCACTCGTCACAGGCGCCCACTCTGACACCTCACCACGTACCATGACTCGCTGCTGTCTTCCTGACAGGTATTCCCTGATCCATTGGAGTGCCTTCCCTGTTATCCCTGTCTGGTTCTCCAGCTTTTGCACTAATCTCTTGTGTGGAACTGTGTTAAACGCCTTCTTACAGTCCTAGAAAATACAATCTACCCACCCCTCTCTCTCTTGTCTTACTGCTGTCATCCTGTCATAGAACTCCAGTAGATTTGTGTGTGTGTGTACTTACCTAATTGTGGTTGCAGGGGTCGAGACTTAACTCCTGGCCCCGTGTGTGTGTGTGTGTTTACACTGAGATGTATATACACCTCTCAGCGTATATACACTGAGCCGTGGCTCGTTTGATAGAGCACTTAGCTCACATACTGTGTCCGTGGTTTGATCCCTGGTCGGGTGGAAACGTTGCACATGTTTCCTTACACCAGCTGCCCCTGATCACCTAGCAGTTAGTAGGTACCTGGATGTTAGCCGATTTTTGTGGGTGGCATCCTGGGGGGTGGTAGTGTACTTTAGATAGGGCTGGACTTTGAAATGAGCTGAGGTAGGATAACAGCGCTTAGCCTGTAAAATTGATGTGGAAAGAAAAGAGGTACACGTCTCTGTACACTGAGAGGTACACATCTCTCGGTGTATATTCAATGCGAAAGATCTTCTGGAAGTCTTATCCTGGGCGAACGAAAGTATTTAAGTTTAGGATGAAAGATTCCCTAACAGTGTGATGTATTTAATGATTATAATAAAAAATATAATTAGACATTCCTCGTTATTCATGCCTCATAGCTTCTGTTCATCATAGACCTCTACATTTTATCTATCATTTGTATAGAAAGTTATGTGGAGGCGGTCACTCATCCAATTTCTGACCAGACCCAGTTGTAATGTATCATATGACCTTCTTCCACTCGTAGGCCACGCACACCTATTACGTCAATTCCAATTGCTTCATCTCACTTATAGTATATAAGGTCTGGCTGCATGCCTGTGCTTTAAAAACGTTTCAGCAATAAAGATACCCAGGTGTTGCAAATGTGTCTTATTACTAGTTGTGATGGTCTGAAATTGGCGCAAGGTATGCATCGTATAGTGTCTTTCCAATGTAACGTTACAAAGTGAACGTGTCATAGCGTTAATGACATACAGTACGTGCAAGTTGATGAATAAGACAAATACAGCACCTAGGTATCTTTATTCTGAAGACGTTTAGCCAACCAGTGGTTTTATCAATTCAATAGAGAGGTATGTGAAGGCAGTGAAACTGGAGGCAGTGGAAGACAAGGTAATCTTGATGAAGACTAAGGTAGTGAATACTTTTATCAAGGCTGATGGACTGATTACCTTGTCTTCTATTGCCTCCAGTTTCATCACCTTCCCATACCTCTCTATTGAACTGATACAATCACTGGTATGTGAAACGTCTTTAGAATAAAGATACCCAAGTGTTGCGTATGTTTCTTATTCGTCAAACTGAACGTAATCTGATTAAATTTTTTATAAATTAAAACTTTTAAGAACTAATAATAAACCCATATTTAGTGTTTATGCTTACTACTGTTCTGATTTTTTTATTATTGTTCGTATGACTTACATTATGCAATATATTCAATAAAACTGATTTTCACTCAGTTGAGTTACTTAACTGTTTTAATTTTTAAGGTTATAATCATGACTGATATCTACTATAACTTACAGAAAGGCTTTAAATAACAACATATTACAAGGACCCCAAAGGAAATAAGTCACTTTGATTTTGTGTGTGTTATCCAATGTAATTTACATTTTGTAAGACAATTGTAATCATCCAAATTTTGTGTAAATTATTACCTAAATAAAATTACTTTCTACCCATAGGATTCACATCATTTATATATTTAAATAAATAAAATGAATGTTTATTTCCTTGCAAAGCTTACATAACGCTCAATGGTTCACCCATCACAAGACTCACAGAGGAAAAATTCCTAGGAATCCACCTTGACAGTAGTCTTAAATTCCAAACACACATACCACAAATTTCCAAGAAAATCTCAAAGACAGTAGGCATATTATCAAAGATACGCTACTATGTGCCTCAATCAACTCTCCTTGCACTGTATCATTCACTTATCTACCTTATCTCACCTATGGAATCTATACATGAGGATCAACAACATTAAATCACCTTAGACCACTCATAACCCAGCAAAAGGCTGCAGTCAGAATGATAACAAATTCCCACTCTAGACAACATACTCCACCAATATTCAAAAGCCTAAAACTACTCACCATAAAGAACATTCACACTTATTCTTGTGCCTACTACATACATAGAACTCTACACTCTAATATAAACCCTCCACTCAAAATTCTCCTCACCAACTTTAATAGGACCCATGACCACAACACAAGACACAGATCACATATTGATATACCCCGAGTCCATATCAACCTATGTAAAAATTCTATGCACATAAAGGGCCCCAGAATCTGGAATTCATTACCAGTAAATACTAAAATAACCTTGTCTGAAAATCAATTTAAGACTCTTCTCAAAAACCACCTACTCACCCTAACCTAAATACTCATACTGTAAATTACTTTCAAAAATGCTCAATGTTATTTTCCTTAAGATAATCTCAATTTTTACTATTATATTACCATCCTCCTAAACACTTGTTACAATGTAATATCATCATATTGTAATTTGAACAGTGTAATATCATCATATTCTAATTTGAACAATCAAATATATAACTAAAATAAACTCAATCAATTTCTCTAATATTATGTACATAGTCTGTAAGTCATTAGATTAAGCTGCCCTTAATGCCATGGCATGTCAGTGGCTCTCCTTGCACTTCAGTTTATGATTGTAACTACAAAATCTATGTAAAATTGCAATGAAATAAAATTTGTTTGTTTGTTTAAAATGTTAATTACAAGGCTGGCCTCTAGCTTGCCTAGGCATTTCGGCCATTGTGGGTACTTTCAAGGAAACAAAAGGCTTCATGGGTAGTGCAGGAGGAAGGATTTTATTAGATTATGAAGGTCATTTTTCAGTTATGATAATGACATGCCGGCCAGGAAGCGGTCATGTGATATGTGTGAAAGTGGTTAAGAGGCGACTGCGGGTTGACTGCACTCACCTCACACACTGAACCTGGTGATCTCTGACACATTATTACTCTCACATACATGCACTGTGTGGTGCTCTACTTTCATGGGCTACCTGACATTAATAGTGCCCATTACACTCAACTTTACAGACTGCAAATAACGGGGATAAATTTGGTATTCGAATAAATTTGAAAAATAGGACGATATTCTTTGAAAGTTTATCGTGTTGTTGGCATCAATTACGCCCGTGAACCCGTCCATAAAGTTACCAAAATATAGGTGTCAAGTTTTCTGAATTATTTTCTTAAATTCCATGACTATCATGTTCAAAAGAACACTTACATCATTTTCTTATTAATGTTTTAACACATTTCTATAAATAAGTCTAAATATTATATGGAAATAGCATTTTTCTGATGAGTATTTAATGAGTAGTGGATGTGTTGTGGAGCAGCCTTGACCCCCCCGTCGCCCCCCAGGTGGGGGTGTTGTGGCTCGTCAGCTGATGTGAAGGAACAGCTGAGCATCGACCACCTACCCGGCTCCTTATCGATTTTCGCACTTTTTGACAATATAAAAGAAAAATATGCAATCATTTAATACTTATATACCGGTAAATCTAATATCTAACAGATAAAAGGACAAAAATTATTAAATAAATTAGCTTAAAGTGGCGCAAATAGCGATAAATCTGCTACGATCACGAATTCCTCTAGATTTCGCTCAAAAAGCAAGCTCTTATGAACAGAAATTATGCTGTATATTTGCTACTACTTTTTGATTAATATGATAATAGAATGTCCATGATTTCTTTCTAGTCACAATAAAAATAATATTAATATTTGGATGTCACAGTGTTGAGTTTATTGTACCTAGAATAGCATCGTCTGCAGTTTCTGCGCATATTCGATATTGTTGGAACCTGACTGGAGAAGTAAGGTTGGTGGGGGACGAGAGGCAGATGTGAGATAGCTCCTGTGAACGTTGAACCCCCATGAGTGTATATACTAGTTCATGAAAACAAAATCATACATGGGGGATTTTAAATACAACAACGCTTCGTCCGTAAGTTCCATAAGTACGGAAACTTACGTAATTAACACGTCGACTCCGAGCGTGTTTTACTCCAGTGCAACAGACGGGGGCAGCAACTCCACAAGCAAAATGCAAGATGACTGCCTCGTTGAGCAGGGTGGAGGCGTCAAGCCGCAGGGGATGGCTACTGCCGGGGTCGACGGTACTGATGACCAACAGCAACAACAACAGCAACACATAAATAACGACGATGATACCAAAACAGGTGTAAAGGGGGAGTCTTCAGGGCCTCCGGTGGGGAGCAACGCGCCCGGCACCGTCCCTGGCCCTTTAGGATCAGGTAGTACCCCTGGACCCTCTGTACTAGGTCCTCCAGGTTCAGGAGGAGTACCTACGGCAGCTGCGGCTGCCGCAGCCGCCGCTGCAGCGGCAGCAGCAGCTGCTGCAGCTGGTGGAGGTGGGCCGGGCTCAGGAGTGGTGGGTGGACCAGGGGGTGGAGGAGGCCTGGTGGAGCCTACAGCTCTACCAGCCTCCTTGGCCTCCTCTGTAGCTTCCCTGTGGTCACCTCCGTCCGTTGATGATACACTTTTACATTCTGGTATGCCAACAATCAACGGCTCATTGGCATTTCATGGCCTAGGACCGAGCAACCCAGGAGGGCCAGGCTCTGGTGGTCCATCGCACCTGTTCAGTGCCAATCTGGGGCCACAGTTGGGACTAGGACCGACAGGGCCACAAAACCCCCAGCAGCGTAGGAACATGCAGCAGGCAGCACCCAACTTCCCAGGGCAGGCAAGACCCCCATCCTTAGGACCTGCCCCAGGTCCCCAGGCCCCTTTTCTGGCCAATAAGTACTCTTCATCGTGGTCATCAGGACTTGGTTCACAGGGTAATGCGTGGTCTCCAGGACCATCGCCCCAGGGTAATTCCGCTGGGGGTCCAGGAAGTGGACCAGGTAATGCCCCTGGGGCGCCATCACTACCTGGAATCAGCTCGTGGTCTGCACGAGGCAGGGGTGGCATGGGAGGCATGAATCCTCTTAGCCACAATCTGGGTGGTATGTCCTCTGTCCCACGAAAAAGCTCTAACCTTCCCAACGCTTCCTCCATGGTGATGAACAAGTTTCGACGTTCTACAAGCTACCCCGGGAAAGGACCATTCCCACACCCTCCTTCCTTCGAGATTACTGGTGTTGATGATGGCGCCTTCCCCCGCGACCTGCTACAGTTCCCGGTGAGTGTCATATATTGATGTCCAGCATAGCACTGAACATCACCCTCATTCAAGGAAGGTTCCCTGATGCCATTTTATTATAGTTTTTTAGCTAGAAGGAAGTGCTAAACTCTTAGGGGTCATACAACGTTTGGGAATGGGAAGCATTGAGGTTCAATTCAAGGAAAATAATAAGATAAGATTTCTAAGGATTTTTAACCCCGGAGGGTTAGCCACCCAGGATAACCCAAGAAAGTCAGTGCGTCATCGAGGACTGTCTGTCTTATTTCTATTGGGGTCCTGAATCTTGTCCCCTGGGATGCGAACCACACCAGTCGACTAACACCCAGGTATCTATTTGCTGCTAGGTGAACATGACAACAGGTGTAAGAAAACACGTCGAAATATTTCCACCCCGCCGGGAATCGAACACAGGCCCTCCGTGTGTGAAGCGAGAGCTTTAGCCACCAGGGCAGGATAAGTCAAGTTCCTTGTATCAAGAGCCCCATACCAGCATTATGAAACCTCCCTTAAGAGGCTCTTGATTCAAGTGATTGGACCTGACTTCGTCTTCCTTGGATTGAATGGGATTATCTCATGAACATTTTAATTATACCCTTAACATCAGTTGTCAAGGAGAAAACTATAATTTATTCCTGATGTCCTGATGTTCTCCAAACCAATATTGCAAGTCCAAAACATTACCAACAGTGGTACAAAAACATTTTTTGTAATAAGAGAAAGTATAATACTGTACTGGCACTGTATTTTATTATGCTGTAGCAAATTAGGTTAGTGATGGTTTGTAAATCATAGGCAGATAAGTATAGTAGGGGACATAAGAGGAAGGTTTGGTTGCCAGATGTGAAGGAAGTTTTGTGAGGAAAGGGCTCGAGCCATCTATTAGTCATGTTAGCTTATATGGTACAGTATCTGGTGAAGTTGAAAACTTTTCAAATCGTTATTGGCAAGTTATCCAAGTAGCTGCTTCAATGACAAGTACTGTATAGCTAACAATATGAGTTATCCAAAAGTGTAATTTGGGTTTAAGTTAGGTTAGTGCTTGCTGATAGTTAAGAACATGCCAAATTCCTCCAATCAGTTTTGGCCAGTTGGGCTGTGTTTTGTATGTTAGACTGCATGCAACAAGCAGTAACAGCCTTCTTGATCAGGCCTTGATCCACCAAAATGCCTGATGTGGGACTGGGCTGCAGGGGATTGACCCCCAGGAACATTTTCAGGTATACACATGAAGTCTTCACTATTAAGAAACTATCAGAGACTTCTCTTTGATTGACATTTGATCAAATGTAGTGCGAACAAGTAGTTTTTTAATCAGACTTGCTGTTGGTGAGTAAGAAAAGCAGGTTACAAGTAGGGATTAACACCGACTTGTATGTAAAAAAACACATAGGCACTATCAGGACTTTTATTAAAGAAACATTTCACCTACCTGAGGCTTTATCAATTCAATACAGAAAATGACACAATATAATGGTCTCACGAGTTACAATATTAATCAGGTCCAGAAGACATATCGTACCTCAAAACTGTTGTAACTCAAATTCCAAAAATAGTATGTGGTGTACTAATTTGTTCCAGGACCTCAGAAGAGCAACTTTTACTGTAGCTTGGACTTGCACACTCACAGATATAACTTGCAGTCACTGTATCTCACTTCATCTGCTGCTCTCTTATCCACAGTGACAACAGTCTTTCCATCCCTATGATAATTTCTCTGCTTTTTTTTTCACTAGCTTAGATTCATCAACCACTTTAATATTTTTTATAGTTTCTTTTTGCTTGATAGTAGAGGTGGTTGAATGTGGAAAGCTATATATATTCATGCACCAGTGCATTAATTTTATTTTTGTTTTTTCACAATTTCTTGCTTGATCTTAAGATAAATTGCCATTTTTACTGTGCAATAGTGGCCATGATGACTTGGTAAAACCAAAACATGGCTCAAATGCATATCATATTTAAAAATTTTCATTAACTCTAAGCAAAATTCCTTTATGAGAGTAAATCGTAACTCAAAATTATTGTAATTAAAGACCATCATAACTCAAGGGACCACTGTTTATGTATTGGGTCAAGTGGTTCACGAGCTGGAGGAGAGTATAATGTGTTTTTGTCAACTGTTTCCGAGATCATCCTTCATAAGCAGATTGTGCTGTTGGCATCTAGCTAGTATAACACAAAAGTAGTGGGGAAAGTGGGTTTGGTTTTCGAATAAAATTTTGTTTGTAATTTATCTTGGTTATTTTTTAAGTGAAATGCATTTTTTTTTTGCAAACCACAATGCAAATGATATTGTATCATTTTTTTAGTGTCAAAATATTTTTATTTTTTTTATTGTGGCCGCAATGTTAATTATATAAATATAATGATTGAATTTTGGAGAAAAATAAATGACTGAAATTTGCTTTTTAACCAAATTTAGTAGACTGCACTATATTTTATTTTGGTATCTGGCAAAGTCACCGAGTTTTCAGATGACAGAAGTCAGGCATGGGTTATCCAACTGCATCATTTAGGTTAGGGTAAGGTTAGTGCTTGCTTGGAAATTTACTAAATACGTACAATATACGTAAGAGGGAACTTTCTGTCATTAGGAAAATATTAAACTTGTCATGACCAATCAGTGACCTAGGTACATTGGTGAGATTGCATAATTTTTTTTTTTTTTTTTTTTTTTTATGAATTTTTTATATGTTGGTCAAATTTTCTTTTAGCATCGTGCATGATTCATAAATTGAATACGAACTAATGAATGAAAATTGGAGAAGGCAAACACAAGCTTCATTAAAAATTTGGAGAAATTGGTGGATAGAATTTTGAAACCATCATACAGAGAAAGCGATCTGGGAGTAATGATAAGCAACAGTTTATTACTGTAATACGTATCACAAAAATGCTGCACTGTACTAAGAAACTCCCATGGATAGTGAAAGTCAAATAAATTATTCATAATACTGTCTATGCTAGAACAAATTTAGAATACACTGTAGTATTGTGGCTGTACAAAAATGTAGATAAAATAGGGAGTATACAGCAGGTGCTCAGATAATGTCGTTTTGTTATAATGTAGATGAGGAAAAAAATTTAATGAATACAGTGAAATACAAATTATTGTAAAATAAAAATTTAAAGTATACAATAATCATACAAATGCATGACAGTAAATGATGCGACAAAAAAGCATTTTGCGAGCCTGCCATATTTATCATTGTTTGTTTTTCAGTTGTGTGGTGGTAAGTGCTTCTTACAATTCTCGCTTTACAAACATTTATTCCTTGATTTAACCCTGTTGCAATGAGTGCTAAAGGTGCAGTGTGCACCCCTGATGTCTGTGCCCACAAAAACTAAAGTGTGACATTAGAAACAAAACTAAAAGTTTTAAAGAGGTTTGATGATGGACAGTGAGGTATGGTTGGTAGCATGTGCTGGGAACTTTGATGTCATTGCAATAACTGAAACATGGTATAATACCAAGAGTCGGGATATGATTGCTGAGTGTCATATTCAGGGGTTTAAGTTGTTCCATGTAGATAGATATAATGGGAAAGGGGGTGGAGTTGCATTGTATGTACGAGAAAATATAAATTGCTGCATAAAAACAGGCATAAAAATAGATGGATCATTAACAGAATCTGTTTGGGTAGAGTTTCTAGAAGGTCAAGAAAAACTGATTCTAGGTGTAATATACCGACCTCCAGGCTTGGATCACGATAGAGGGAGACTTCTTTGGGACGAAATTGTTAGGGCTTCTAGGCACAATAACGTAGTGTTAGTAGGGGATTTTAACTTTAGTCAATTTGACTGGACTTCTTTGACCGGTAATCTGGAGTCCAGTGACTTTATGGAAGTAGTTCAGGACTGTTTTCTGAAGCAGTGTGTGACGGAGCCTACCAGAGGTAATAATTTGCTCGACCTAGTCTTGTCAAATAAAGAAACTCTTGTAAATAATCTGGAGATCACTGAAGAGCTTGGAGCTAGTGATCACAAATCCATTACTTTTAATATTACATGGGAGTACGAGAATAGGGATAATACGGTAAAAGTTCCTGATTTTCGTTCTGCCGATTATATTGGACTTAGGGAACACCTGTCTAATCTCGACTGGGGTAATCTAGCTAACGATTACGATGGGATCTGCGTTTATGATTTGTTTCTTAATAATGTACAACGTGCACAGAGTATGTTTATTCCCCAGAGAGAATTTAGGTCAAATAATAACGATCCCAAATGGATTAACAGGAGGCTAAAACATTTATTAGGGGAGAAAAGAGGAATTTATAGGCGCATCAAAAGAGGAGATGTTAACCTTATTGACCAATATGTTCAGTTGAAAAGAGAAGTAAAAAGGGGATTAGAAAGGCTAAACGTGACTATGAGATTAAGGTTGCTAATGAATCAAAGACTAATCCAAAAGGGTTCTTTCAAGTGTACAGGACGAAGGTGAGGAAAAGGTAGGACCTCTGAAAATTGGGAATGGACAGCTGACGGATAACGAACTGGAAATGTGTTCTCTATTTAATGACTATTTTTGTCAGTCTTTACACAAGAAGACGTAAATGAGATTCCAGAAATTAACAATTATTCAGTTCCTGAAGAATTCAAATTAACTAATATTACTGTCACGAGGAACATGGTTATCAAACAGATAGATAAACTGAAGCAAAATAAGTCCCCGGGACCCGACGAGTTGTTTTCCAGGGTACTTAAAGAATGCAAAATGGAACTTAGTCAGCCATTAACGAATGTGTTTAATACGTCCATCCTAACTGGTGTTGTGCCAGAGATGTGGAAGATAGCTAATGTAGTTCCTATATTCAAATCAGGGGATAAGTCCATTCCATCAAATTACCGTCCAATAAGCCTCACGTCTATAGTAGGCAAATTATTAGAATCAATTATAGCTGATATTATCAGAAGTCACCTTGAAGAACATAATTTGATTAATGAATCTCAGCATGGGTTTACGAGAGGTCGTTCCTGCCTGACAAATTTACTGACGTTTTCAATAAAACATTTGAGGCAGTAGACAGTGATAAAGAATATGATATAGTTTACTTGGATTTCAGTAAGGCCTTCGATAGAGTACCTCACAAGAGACTCTTAAGAAAGGTGGCAGCTCATGGTATAGGAGGTAAAGTTCTAGCATGGATAGAGGCATGGCTTACCAATAGAAAGCAGAGAGTTTCCATTAATGGGGTCAAATCTGAATGGGGATTTGTCACTAGTGGCGTTCCACAAGGATCAGTTTTGGGCCCATTGTTGTTCATAATTTACATTAATGACCTTGATGAAGTAATTGCAAGTGACATGAGTAAATTTGCTGATGATACAAAAATAGGCCGTATAATTCATTCTGAGGAGGATAACAGTGAACTCCAGGAGGATTTGGATAAATTAATGTCTTGGTCTGAAAAGTGGCAGATGAAGTTCAATGTGGACAAGTGTAAGGTGCTTGTCGTTGGTAATGAAAATATCCCTCGAATTTATAAACTAGGTGAAGTTGAGCTTGATCATACAGAATGTGAAAAAGACTTGGGAGTCATGGTAAGCAGAAATCTAAAGCCAAGACAACAGTGCCTAAGTGTGCGCAATAAGGCTAACAGATTACTAGGATTTATTTCAAGAAGTATAAGCAACAGAAGTCCAAAAGTTATTTTACAGCTCTATACATCACTAGTGAGACCTCATTTGGATTATGCAGCTCAGTTTTGGTCTCCTTACTACAGGATGGATATAGATTCATTGGAGAACATACAAAGAAGAATGACTAAAATGATTTACAGTATAAGAAATCTCCCGTATGAAGATAGACTTAGAGCGTTGAATCTCCACTCTCTGGAGAGACGTAGAATGAGGGGAGATATCATCGAGGTGTACAAGTGGATGATGGGCATAAACAAAGGAGATATTAATAAAATACTGAGGATATCGAACCAAGTAAGAACGAGAAATAACGGATTTAAATTGGATAAATTTAGATTTAGAAAGGACATAGGCAAGTACTGGTTTTCGAACAGAGTTGTAGATGCGTGGAACAATCTTCCGAGTACTGTGATAGAGGCTAGGACCTTGGGTGGCTTTAAAAAGAGATTGGACAAATATATGAGTGGGAGGGGCTGGGTTTGATTTGTGTCGTGAGTACGGGAATAAATTTTTAGGTAGTGGTGGTTTTGATAAGGACCTGCCTTGTATGGGCCAGTAGGCCTTCTGCAGTGTTCCTCCATTCTTATGTTCTTATGTTTTGTTATATGTCGTTTAGCTTCAAGTCACAATTTCCAAGAACCTATCGACAACATTAAATGAGGAATTATTGTACAAGGACATGCTGTAAAATGGATTGCAGCTCATCTCTCCGATATTCCCAAGCCATCAGTCAGTTAGAAGTCAGATATATAATTACTGGCAAAAAGTTCTGCCAACAAATTTAGTTAAACTGTTGGCAAGTACTACAGCCAAACCTCAGTTTTCGTATGCCCTAGTTTTCGTATGATTCGTTTTTTTACTACTATTTTTGTCAAACTTTTGCCCCAGTTTTCGTACATCCGCTCGGTTTTCATACAGTTAAAAATGGTCCGTACTAAACTCGTCCACCTGCCCACGTGACTCGGCCACTCATTTCCCGGAATTGAGTGCCCACACAAAGCATCCCATGCGTTTGTGACTCAGTCTACCTTTGTTTTTCGTTGAGTGAGCATCACCCCGCGCATTCATCCGAAACATTTCGTAATAATCCATTGTTTTTTGTGCTTGTTTATTGAGTGTGACTGCTAAATAAGCCACCATGGGGCCAAAGAAAGCTCCGAGTGCCAGCCCTGTGATAAGGAAGGCGAGAAACACGATAGAATTCAAGAAAGAACTCGTAGCAAAGTACGAAAGTGGCAGGGGTCCAGTGACTCTCAAGCTGGTCCTAGTGCCAGTAAAAGACAAAGAAGGGAAGTAACCCTGGATAGGGCCTTGATACCTGAATTCCTTATGGACGGGGATTCCCCTTCCAAACAATAACCTCTCCTCCTCCCTCTCCCGTCCTTGCCATCTTCCATATGCCAACAAGAGTCTTCAATAAAGGTAAAAGTGATGTTAAATGTTCATTTATCCATTTCATTAGTCATTTATATTTATTTCTCATTGTTTTCTGTGTAAAACTATAGTTATTCTCTATAAAATGTATTTTTTGTTAATATTTTTGGGTGTCTGGAACGGATTTTTTGGATTTACATTATTTCTTTTGGGAAATATTGCTTCAGTTTTCGTACGATTCGGTTTTCGTCAGACTTTTTTGAACAGATTAATCACGAAAACCGAGGTTCCACTGTACTAACCAAACCTGGTTGATCAGGCTCTGATCCACTGCAAGGCCTGGTCACAGACTGGGCCGTGGGGGCATTGACCCCCGAAACCCTCTCTAAGTACAGTATACTCCAAGTAAACTTAAATTGTTACTGGATAAGTTTTTTCATATACGTATTTTAATTTTTATTTTTCATTTCATATTCAGTAGTTGTTATTTTAACATGTTCCATACAATGAAATTACATAATCTATTTATAGATATATTTAAGATTAAAAATCCAAAGTCACTTAAGCTTAAGAATAGTTACCATTTCAACTTGAAAATGGTTTTCAGCCCTGAAAAAATCTTAAACAGATAGTATATACTGTATGTTTAATCTTAAGTCTGCCTGAAATGCATTGCACGCCTATGCAATGAATTTGAATTTGACTATGGACCATTCTATGATTGATAGACCAGAATATAATGTAATACTATTTTATGGAAAATAAATTTTATTTTGCTCTATTATACCTTAGTACAGGTCAGTGCTGACATGGTGTACATACCTTCATGAATAATAATAGGGAATTGTGGAATTACAGCACATCAAGGACATTGTTAAGGTTCAGTCTTCCTAAGTTTCCGTGGTCAAGCACATATTTGTGTGTACAATTTATCAATTTCACACAATACAGTGGTCCCTCGGTTTTCGTGCATCTCCAAACTCGAACATTTATGTAAGTGTATTTTCGTAAGTGCTGTTACAAGTGTATTTTTGGGGGTCTGAAATAGACTAACCTACGTGACATTATTTCTTAAGGAAGTAAATTCGTTCGGTAATGGCACTTGAGCAGCATTCTGGAACGAATTTTCGGCAAAAACCGAGGGACCACTGTACTTGCAGAGGTCCCAGGAGGCTGTCTGGATGAACACTCAAAAACAGATGAGCTGTTAGGATTGGTAAATTGATTTACATCAGCAAATAGAAGAACTGACCAGATTAGAAATAAGCTTGACCTCGTATTCACAAATAATAAGGATCTGACAAAGAAGTCATTATGACTT
>WNWK01016605.1:0-7500 GCA_009830355.1 Cherax destructor
GGGTATTAGAGGTGTCCGGAGAGTTGTCCATTAACGAGGTAGGGTCAGAACTGGGTGTGGTATCAAGAAGGGGCCCGGGGGTAGGTTCACGGATTTGGGCATCCATGGTTAGGTTACTTCGTTCTTTTTGTTTTTAATAAAAAAAAGAAAGAAGAAAAGAAAATAAAAATGAAAAAAAAGAATAAAAAAAGGGGGAACGTGGAGGAATAGCTCCTAGGAGGAATGAAAGGGGCGTAAATCCCCATCCGCGCCCAAGAGGACCTCAACACCACAAGTTGTGCAGATGCTGCATGGAACCCGTGCCATACCCTACCCTTCATGCCAGTAAACCAGCAATCCGGGATAGCAACCTCACATCCACTGAGCCACTTCGGCGGACAAAACAGAGGGCTGTCGGATACCGCCACAAAGCATACCTCCTTTGGCCACCACCCCCGGAATCCGAAAGGTGGTCTCCAGAGATACACCTGTCGCCCGAAAGATACCCAAAGCCACCCCCTGGGAGACCGGAGAGGGATCGGGACATCCCCAGGCGATCCAGATTCCACGGCAAACTACACCACCGCCAAGAACCTCAATGGAATGGGATGGACCATGGTACCCTTCCCCCTACCTAGGAACTAGAATGCCTGTGGAGAGAAGCTCCCAGGGTAAAAATGGGAAGGAAATAAGGGAGGGATGAGGAGGAGGAGGAGGAGGAAAGGGAAAAGGGAGGATGGGAAAGGGGAGGGGGACTTGGGGGTAATTAGGTTCGTTCTGAGGAAGAAGACCAAGAGGTCCAATTCCTCAGACCGATAGCCTCTTTACCTCGACAAGGAGCCCCCCTTAAAGAGGAAGTATGCTCACACCTTGAGTATGCTCCACTTTCTTGGTTTGCATGCCTCCCCTCACATCTGCGACTGCTTGACAGACTAGAGAATAGACCAAGACGTCTCATCTCTCGCCTGGACCCATCCTGGATAGATCTGTCATTTCAGCAGAGCCTTCAACACAGGAGGGATGTGGGCGGCCTTACTGTTATGTACAAGGCCAACATTGTCAAAGTGCCACACTTGGCTCCACTTCGAGGACAGGGAGAAGCAAGCTTCTATACCACAAGACGGGCAGAAAGCAGCAACTTCACTCTGGCTGTACCATTCTCCAGAACATCACTTTATCTGAGATCATTTATCCCCAGGATGACTCGAGTCTGGAACACATTCGTACAGCATAATGATATCAGCGAGATAAAGTCAGTTGATCAAATGAAAATGCTGGCCCACAGATGGCTCACAGCTGGCACACAGATGGCTCCAACTTCATCCTGTTCCCTACTTGTATGCTTCATAACAATAAAAATGCTTTCAAATGAGCTGATGTAGGTAACAGCTCTGAGCTTGTCAATAAAGTTAGGGATCATTAACCTAACCTTGTCAAACCCTGTGTAAAAAAAAGTCTTGACTGAGTGGTTGAGGGGAGCAGACGTGTGTGTGTGGGGGAAGGCTCTTGGCCTAACTTAAGGCATCATAAAAACTCATACCATTGGAAAGCAGCTACAGTGTTGTTAAAATAATTTTCCAGCCTCTGCCACCCTTTATCAGCTACCACACTTCCTTGCATTTGAACTTAGCCATTCGCCTCTATCAACTTACAGTATAGAGGCGAATTTTGCTAGTCTACAGTTACTCGTGTCTCTGAATTCCGCACAGCTCATTGCCTTTACCAACCTGAGGAACCCAGGCCTGACTGAAACCTGCCAGACTAATCCAAAGTGACAGTCTGCTTGTACAAAATAGTGTTATTTCTCTGACTGAGGAAGATGTATGTTTTATTCTTCTATTCACTGAGTGTTTCTGGGATGATTGCTGCATAGTTGGAACACAACAAGGGTGGTTAAGAACAATTTAACGAACATTGCAGTACCTGGTTACTCCTTTGGCTGCCAGATACTGCTTTTTAAGTGTGACAGACTGGAGTTTCATCTATAAACAATAGTAAGTTTGTGCTTATTTATTTCTGCACCGAGTGTAAATTCATCTGCTATTCCAATACACATGTGCAACAAGTGTTAAGTGCTACAGGTTTCGAGTAACTATTTGCACGAGTATTGCAGTGTTTGGTAACTCTGCAGAGTCTGGCTCAGTGAATGACCTTGAGAGAGCGATCGGTCGATCACCATGCCCAGCCCTTCTAGGGCAGGGTAGGTGCCAAGGCTGGAGCTTGCTACCATCTGCAGCTCGTAAGCCTGCCCTTCCCGTTAGGGAAGGTGGCAGACCAGAGAGGCCTATCATCTATCTACCTCCATGCCTCGTGCTGGTGGGGAATGTGGCTAAGCCGGGGGCCAGTTGGTCCCGCCGATGAGGGTTACCCCCTCCCATGGGAGACATAGGTCTCTGACACTCCCACGCCAGGGAGCCGGAGCCGGGTCGCCATCTGGTAAAGACCCGGGCTGGGAGAATTCCCAGTGAATCAACACCTTCTCCTCCTTGAGAGAGCCACTATACCTGTGGAAAATATGGGTATTTTCCCGAAAATTATACTCGATAAACTTTCCAATATGAATAGATAACATTAGTATGCTGTTGTTGGGTTATCATTTAACTGAGTATAGGAGAGAACCAACATACAGTCACGCATGCGCGAAGGCCGAGGGAAAGGAGAGAGGTGGGGATTCAAATGTGGGCATAACTAGTCTTTGTCCGGTAGGCCTGGCTGTAGCTAAATGGATGGTGTAATATTCGATCGATTTGGGCAAACTATAGGTACCTTTGGGAAGTGAAGAATTAACGTCGGTGAAACTGTGGGAGTTAAAGTCAGAAATCTTAATTAATGATAGGAGGGAAAGAGTCTTGGTCACGGGATAAGGCCAGCGTCCCTGATGATTGGAAAATATTCTTTATCTCGACTCATCGGCTTCGAACTTTAATGGATCGAATACTAAGGAGTGTAAAACAGTGAGATATTAAGTCGCCGTGTAAACTGTGGAGAAATTAGTGATAATAAACTGAAATTAAGGGAATTGGCGAGATGATACAAGTCGCCACTTCCCGATAGATGCAATACGGATAAGTGCCACTAGAATGGCATACAATTCAGCCGTAAAGATGCTAGCCGAGGGTAACAGATGCCCTCGCACGACGCTGTCCGGGAAGACTGCTGCTAATCCGACACCGTCAGATGACTTTGAACCATCGGTGTATACTGCGATGGCATGGGAATGAGAACGGAAGTAGTCTAGAAAAAAAGAGTGAGAAGCCGCCTTAGGTAGTTGGGCCTTCGCACAAGGTAGAGGAATAGAACAGACACGGAGAGCAGGAACTTCCCAAGGGGGTAGGGGAAAGGGAGATGTCACATGAACGTATAAAGGTGGTAGTTAAAGGGAAGACAAAAGTGAATATAGACGAAGAGAAAAGGGACGAAGTAAACAGGGGCGACGGACAAATAAATTGCTTAAAAACACAAATATGTCGCAACAGAGGAGAGATAGTCTTAACCGAGATATCACTGAATTAGAGCAAAAACTTAAGATGTCATACCTAACAGAAGAAGTACAAAGGGAGCAAAGGGCCATACAGAATATAGGCGCTCTTTATTTGTCCGTCGCCCCTGTTTACCGAGAAGTTGACCGTAGTCAACTTCTCGGTCCTGTCCCGAGGACCGTAGAGGGATTAAGGAGTCAATACTTCTTAATTGGGACGAACCATTAACATCAACATCCTGCCGGAAAAATAATTTGTGTCTAACGAGCAGGACAACGAGATCCGTCGGAGGAAGAACGACAAGAATGCTGCCTCCTTCCAACAGTAAGTATTCTTCTTATTATAGCAACTGATACTGGCCAGTTAGATATGTTATAATAATGTAAGTTTACTGTGGGCATGTCAACGATCTCCAGCGACCAGCAATATATATATATATATATATATATATATATATATATATATATATATATACAGTCCACAACTGTTAAGCAGAAATTGGGATCCCTGAGGCCTAAAGCCTTGTGTAAGGGCAAAGGGTAAAAGTTACACAAATCACCTGTAAAACTAGGCCTCCCTGGGCTATCCCAGTTGAAACAGTTAGATCTAAACCATTGTTTAGTGCTCCAATGGGTTCACACAAAAATTCCTAATTTACGAAAATATACAATTTATTAGATTAACAATATATACACACTCCAAAAACACCTCTTCATATTTCTCTTAGCCTAAACTCCCCAATAACAGTACAGGAGAAGCGGGCGTGGGAGCGTCACCTCAAACCAAAACAAGTGTACCTATGGGGTCGGTGCAAGCGCAGGCCCCTACCCTCTCCCAGAAACCATCTCCTCTTATTTCCTCAGTTCACACTCTTCCTTCTAAGCCCCAACCATGTCAGGGCCCAGTGGAGTGTACTGGTAAACCATAAAAGTGCCAATGGCTTGATTTGGTTAAACAAAAGAAGTACTACATTACAAAACTTAGCGTAGAGAGGCGGCGGCTGGACACCATCTCCCACCCATGCCGCGCTCACGTGACGTCCCCAAGCGATGCTGCCCCGCTAACCAACACACAGTTGGAAAATAAATCCCTAGCTGGATTTCCTTACATTTCATAGCTTAAACTACTTTACAGTACCCACAAAGTGCATAGCATATTTTTAAAATTATGGTTGACATTTATCCAAAGGTTATACATTATTATTATGTTTAAGTCCTTCTTCCTAGTATTATGGCACCCTTCTCTACTATCTCTATATATACGTATATTCATGTCATGCAGAACCCTGCATAACAACAACTATTGTAGTATCGTACGTACTAGTGCGATCTACTGTAATTTATAATACTGGTCTAGAGTAGACCAATTTGTCAAGGCTGGGAACCAAAGCAGGCATTGTACTAGGGGGAGAGAGCACAACTTTGTAGTACCCACAGTCAGTGGCCAGGGTTCAAACACCTTTTATTGTACAGCAATAAAGGAATGGAACAGACTGCCTGCACATGTTAAAGCCAGTCATAGCATGAGCCAGTTCAAGAAGAGAACCAAAAGGTACCTAATGAATGTAGCCTAACATGGCTGAGGAATGTACGAGGTAGGTGGATAGCCAGCAAGGAACAATACACTGGTATTGGCTATATTAAGATGGAATAAGTGTTCCTGCCTTCACAGTTAGCTAACCTCTTCTTTTTTACTCTTCGAACCATTGAGGTGGAGTGAAAAATATTAGAACCCCGGTGGCCTGGTGGCTAAAGCTCTCGCTTCACACACGGAGGGCCCGGGTTCGATTTTTGGCGGGGTGGAAACATTTCAACGTGATTCCTTACACCTGTTGTCATGTTCACCTAGCAGCAAATAGGTACCTGGGTGTTAGACGACTGGTGTGGGTCGCATCCTGGGGGACAAGATTGAGGACCCCAATGGAAATAAGACAGACAGTCCTCGATGACGCACTGACTTTCTTGGGTTATCCTGGGTGGCTAACCCTCTGGGGTTAAAAATCCGAAGAAATCTTATCTTAGCTCATTCTACAGGCAACACCTAGCAATCCCCCTGCCGCTGCCCACTCCCCCAAAGGCCATCAACACCCACAACCCCCCCTCCTGCTCTTCCCTCAGACTCAAATGCAGTGCTCTGCTTTCTCTCACCGCCTCCCTGCCACAATTTAATATATAAATTGTGTGCAAAGCCGGTTGATGCATCTAGGTGCGACAGAAATGGTGAAGCCAAGTTTTACCTAAGATTTCTGGCGCCTAGCTTTAAAAGGCCTAGTTGTAGTGGCGGCGACAGATGGCGCTGACGTTGGTCGTCTGGCTGAAGTAAACAACATCAGCTGATCCCCTAGCCACATCTGCTATTCATGGACAAGAAAGCTACTCGTCTCATCGGTGTTTCTCAGATACTGAAGAGACGTAACTGGTTTAGCGCTTCTTTTGATTATAATAATAATGAAGAGACGTAATGATGCTATCGTTATTATGATTTATATATAGGTTAAGTCAGGATCAGCAGAAGTGTATTCTAAGTGATAGTGTGTGGTGTGTGCACTTGGTGAACGTGATAACAGTTGTCATACATGGTAACATGTACTCACCTATTTCATGGTTGCAGGGGTCGAGACTCAGCTCCAGCCCCACCTCTTCACTGACCGCTACTAGGTCCTCTCTCTCCCTGCTCCATGAGCTTTATCATACCTCGTCTTAAAGCTATGTATGGTTCCTGCCTCCATTACATCACTTGCCAGACTATTCCACTTCCTGATATCTCTATGATTGAAGAAATACTTCCTAACATCCCTTTGACTCATCTGAGTCTTGAACTTCCAATTGTGACCCCTTGTTTCTGTGTCCCATCTCTGGAACATCCTGTCTCTGTCCACCTTATCTATTTCTCGCAGTATTATGAATGTCATTATCATGTTTCCCTTAACCCTCTTATCCTCCAGTGTCGCCAGGCCGATTTCCCTTAACCTTTCTTCGTAGGATATTACCCTTTGCTCTGGAACTAGCCTTGTTGCAAACCTTTGCACTTTCTCTAATTTCTTGACATGCTTGACCAGGTGTGGGTTCCAAACTGGTGCTGCATACTCCAGTATGAGCCTGACGTACACGGTGTACAGAGTCTTGAACGATTTCTTACTGAGGTATTGGAACGCTATTCTCAGGTTTGCCAGGCGCCCATATGCTGCAGCAGTTATCTGGTTGATGTGTGCTTCCGGAGACGTGCTCGGTATTATACTCACCCCAAGATCTTTTTCCTTGAGTGAGGTTTGCAGTCTTTGGCCACCTAGCCTATACTCTGTCTGCGGTCTTCTTTACCCTTCCCCGATCTTCATGACTTTGCATTTAGCGGGGTTAAATTCAAGGAGCCAGTTGCTGGACCACGTGTCCAGCCTGTCCAGGTCTCTTTGTAGTCCTGCCTGATCCTCATCTGATTTAATTCTCCTCATTAACTTCACATCGTCTGCCAACAGGAACACTTCTGAGTCTATCCCTTCCATCATGTCATTCACATATACCAAAAATAGCACTGGTCCTAGGACTGACCCCTGTGGGACCCCGCTCGTCACTGGCACCCACTGTGATAACGTCATCCAATACCATAACTCGTTGTTGCCTCCCTGTCAGGTATTCTCTGATCCATTGCAGTACCCTTCCTGTTATACGTGCCTGATCCTCTAGCTTCTGCACTAATCTCTTGTGAGGAATTGTGTCGAAGGCCTTCTTGCAGTCCAGGAACATGCAATCAACCCACACCTCTCTCTCGTGTCTTACTTCTGTTACCTTGTCATAAAACTCCAATAGGTTTGTGACACAGGATTTGCCTTCCATAAATCCTGATAATCTTCTCCAAGATAGGGATGTGTAATGTCACCATGGTTGTTTAATATATTTATAGATGGGGTTGTAAAAGAAGTAAATGCTAGGGTGTTGGGGAGAGGGGTGTGTTTAAATTATGGGGAATTAAATGCAAAATGGGAGTTGACACAGTTACTTTTTGCTGATAATACTGTGCTTATGGGAGATTCTAAAGAAAAGTTGCA
>WNWK01016605.1:12500-44483 GCA_009830355.1 Cherax destructor
GTTGTGTAGCTTGTAGAATTGTCTTGTTATCAGACTGTAGTTTTGTTATGGCGGCATATGTCGGCGATTTAGGGCTGCTCTTCTTAGCTTCTTCTTTGATTTTCTTAGTCAGCACTTCCTTCCTTAGTGGGCATTTGGCTGCAGGTTGGAGTGGCATTGAAACTGAGACCTTCTTTTCCGGAGTTGGAACAAAATTTCTTGTCTTTAATGGGACAGTCGGTCTTTGAGTGAATGTAAGAATAACAGTTCCAGAATGGTGGGACATGGGCAAAACATTCTGGTTCAATGTCTCGTGGATGAATATGGTTCAATGTCTCGTGGATGAATATGGTAGCAGGAGATGGCTAGGCCATCAGAAAGCGCTTTGGTAGCCATATCGATGTTGGAAAAGGTGAGTTTTACCATTGAAGAAGCGTTGGGAATTTTGGTGATGTTGTCAATCGAGACCCAAGTGTTCTGCTCCTCCATAGAGGTCTTAAGGTCAGCAGTTGATAGGGATGTGATGATCTTGTTCAACTGTTTGACAAAAAACAGAACGTTTCTCCAGCAGGAAAGGTGAAGGAGATACGTTGAACTGTCGGTCACTGAGAGTCTTTATTGCGGTGTCGTCCATGAGTTTTGAAGCTTCTTTGTCGTCAGTACAGACGACAATGAAGGAGTCGTTCAGAGAGTGGATAGCAGTGAATTTGACCTACAAACAGGTCTTTACAGCGGCAGGAAGGGCTAGTTTGGTGGAGTTATTTATAACTCCACTAGCTGGTTTAATCTTTACACGATACGAAAGGAACGTAAAATAGTGAAGACGATGGTGTGTAGGTCACAAATTCCCCTTCCAGACTGGGATCGTAGGGATACCTCTTTCTAGTAAGAAGGGGGATTAAGAGGCTTGTTTTGAAACTTTTCTTCTTCTTCTTCTTCTTCTTATTATTATTATTATTATTACTACTACTAGTATTCTATTTTGGGGCTGTGGAATTTTCGAGGGCTTCATCGTCGTCATTTATGGCTACATAAGTTTTAAATAGACTCATGGAGGCTCAGCTGAAGCGTCCCTTTGAAATATAATTAAAAACAAAAAAAAACCCAGAAAAGTATTGACAGAAAATATACTGTGCAAACACCATTTGTTACTGGAATTCCATTTCAGAATTCTGATTTAAGATGTAATAACTAATATAAAATATTATTTTCATTGTCTATACTTCAACAAAATTATTCTCAGAATTTTACTTATACCTGGAGTATACCTGGAGAGAGTTCCGGGGGTCAACGCCCCCGCGGCCCGATCTGTGACCAGGCCTCATGGTGGATCAGAGCCTGATCAACCAGGCTGTTACTGCTGGCCGCACGCAATCCGACGTACGAACCAGAGCCCGGCTGGTCAGGTACCGACTTTAGGTGCCTGTCCAGTGCCTGCTTGAAGACAGCCAGGGGTCTATTTGTAATCCCCCTTATGTACGCTGGAAGGCAGTTGAACAGTCTTGGGCCCCTGACACTTATTGTGTTGTCTCTCAACGTGCTAGTGGCACCCCTGCTTTTCATTAGGGGGATTTTGCATCGTCTGCCGAGTCTTTTGCTTTCGTAGGGAGTGACTCTCGTGTGCAAGTTTGGTACTAATCCCTCTAGGATTTTCCAAGTGTATATAATAATGTATCTCTCCCGCCTGCGTTCTAGGGAGTACAGGTTTATGAACTTCGAGTGTTCCCAGTAGTTGAGGTGGTTTATCGCAGTTATGCGTGCCATGAAGGTTCTCTGTACATTTTCTAGGTCAGCAATTTCACCTGCCTTGAAAGGTGCAGTTAGTGCGAAGCAATATTCCAGCCTAGATATAACAAACGACCTGAAGAGGGTTATCATGGGCTTGGCATCCCTGGTTTTGAAGGTTCTCATTATCCATCCTGTCATTTTTGTAGATGCAATTGCTACAGTGTTATGGTCCTTGAAGGTGAGATCCTCTGACATGACCACTCCCAGGTCTTTTACATTAGTTTTTCGCTTTATTGTGTGGTTGGAATTTGTTTTATACTCCGATGAAATTTTAATTTCCTCACGTTTTCCATATCGAAGTAATTGAAATTTCTCATCATTGAACTTCATATTGTTTTCTGCAGCCCATTTAAAGATTTGGTTGATGTCTGCTTGGAGTCTTGCAGTGTCTTCAATGGTGGACACTGTCATGCAAATTCGGGTGTCATCTGCAAAGGAAGACACGGCACTGTGACTGATATCCCTGTCTATGTCCGATATGAGGATGAGGAACAACAGGGGAACGAGTACTGTGCCTTGTGGAACAGAGCTTTTCACCGCAGCCGCCTCAGACTTTACTCTGTTGACTACTATTCTTTGTGTTCTATTTGTTAGGAAATTATTGATCCATCTACCAACTTTTCCTGTTATTCCTTTATCACGCATTTTGTGTGCTATTACACCATGGTCACACTTGTCAAAGGCTTTTGCAAAGTCTGTGTATATAACATCTGCATTCTGTTTGTCTTCTAGAGCATCCAGGACCTTGTCGTAGTGGTCCAGTAGTTGGGACAGACAGGAGCGACCTGCTCTAAACCCATGCTGCCCTGGGTTGTGTAATTAACGGGTATCTAGATGAGTGGTGATCTTGCTTCTTAGAACCCTTTCAAAGATATAGTGTACAAGGTCCTCACAAGTTTCTTGACTTTCTAGTCAAGTGTCAGATGTTAATTCCATTGCCAGGTATTGCTTCTAACACTGAGCATACGAGGCTACATCACATTTTGGCCACATTGTTTTGACGTCTTACTTGCGTATAGCTTAGATTAATCCGTTTTAGACCACCAAAAATTCACTTACAAAAGCACTTACAGAAATACACTTACATAATTGTTCGATTTGGGAGCTGCTCGTATGTCGAGGTAGCACTGTATATATATATATATAGGATGGGGTCCACCTCTGGTGTCAATTGTGGGTCCCATTGCCTCGGAGAAGTGGATAAAAAGGCTTCAAGGAAGAATATTTAGATTTCTTTCTGAAGTCATTTGAATATTCCACTTCCCCTACCATCCCATCTTTTTTATACAAACTTTATTTCAAGACAAAATACAATAGGGAGTAAAACAACATAGATAACAACTCAGAGCTACATGTCAAATACTTCGTCCAACTCCCCGGCAGTGGGCCGCGTGCCCAGAACGCTGCAGGCATTTCCCCTCTGGATCGCCACACTGAGTCTCTGAAAGAGGAAGCTGGTCGCCCTGTGGTCCCTGGTTTCTATGATGAGTTTCTCACCCAGCTCTTTGAGAAACTTTAGAGCACACTTGCCCCATGTTCCATGGGTCTCCGACCCTATTGGGATGAAGTTATAGCAAGGGGAAGGCCTTCATATTTGCGAGTCTTCTGGGTCTCCCTGTGGCTGGCCGCTCCACCCCCTTCGGCTGCGGAGTATGGCAAGTAGGTGTCTGCCATTGTGGCAGCACAGGTGTAGTCCCAAGCAATCTGCTTACCATCCTTCCAGGGTAGCATAGTGGCTCCATCAGGACGCTTTTGACTTCCATCAGACCTCTGCACTTGGGGTTCTCGTTGAGCTGGGCAACGGGCCGTGGCGAGGCTTCTCTTTATGATGTCGTTGACCTCCTCATGTCTAGCATACTTTCCTTCTGATGTGTGACACACGAGACCATGAAGTCCGAATTGATCAGCCGTCGCCCTGCCGCAAATACACCTATGTTTGGCGAAGAGCAACATCAATCCGAATGGTCTGTGGGTCGAGTCGAGTCCCCAGAGAGGAATTGGGAACAGCTAGAAGGAAATCTCCTGAGTGTGGTGCCTTCACCGCTAGGAGACGAGCTTTGTCCTTTCCTGAAGCGTTGGTGAGCATTGTGTTGGCAATTTTTTCCATGATCGGTTTGTCCCAGTGGGACTGTTTATGCTCTTTGGGAGGAGCTGGTCTACTGGAGGAGTCTGCCAGGATGTCCCATCGCTCGGCTGCTTCAGTGAACCTGGGGTCTTGAGCTCCCACCACACCTCTCAAGCGTTCGGGGACAATCTTCTTGACTAATCCACAGGAGGCCAAACACGATGACAGAAATGCAGGTAAAGCTACCTGCGTTGCTTTGCGCACCCCTATACCTCTTAGTCGCACTGGGAGGGTTGCCTGCTTCCATTGCCAATCCTCTAGTGACAGATTCAGTGCCTTCTTAAAGGTTGATCTCAGGTGTGCGTCATACTCGTCAAGTGTTGGGTTGTCAAAAGAGGGTGCACACCTCAAGAAGTAAGTGAGTCTTGGCATAGTAAGACACCTTGTGAGGAGATACAGGGCATCATGGGCATCAAGATCACTTATTCTCTCCTCCATTCTTTTCAGGTCATTCACTTTGTTCTTGAGAACCGTGTCGATGGCCTGGTGACCCAGCGGTGCTCCCAGGAGGGTACTGTTGGATGGAGTGGTAGTAGTGACTTCTGGGAGGATTGTTCGCACAGCATTAATTATTTCCTGATTTGATGTGATGATTTCATATATATATATATATATATATATATATATATATATATATATATATATATATATATATATATATATATATGAAATTGTTAGGAATTAGGTCTATCTTATATAGACCAAAATTTATTGGCCTCTCAAAAGCCTCTGGTCGTGTCGGGTCGGGTCGGGTCATGTCGGGTCGCGCATTTGTCAAACCAACTGCCAGTAAGACGTCGCTGTGCTCGCTCGCTTGTAATAATGCTTCCTAGTGCCTAATTGAACGACGAAATAAGGTGGGACTTCAATCTGTCCCTATAAAATTCATTAATCACCCTCCTTCATTAGTCTCTCCTTGGTTGGAGCAGGGAAGCGTCGAGGGTGACCCGCCACGCGGCGAAGAAGGTACTGTTCCTGCTCCTCGTCTTTGGTCAGCAAAGCATTGAAGGTCTGAACGAGTGAAGCAGCTCTTTCTGCTGTGCCGTTCACGACCTTCAAAGAGCCCGCAGACTTCTTCATTTCCAGGAACGTCGTCTTCGTCTCCCACGCTTCGGGGTCTTCATTCAAGAAGGAAGATTTTTTCTTCCTCTTTCTCTGCTCAGCAATGATGCTAAACATCTTCAGCGTCCTCTTAGTCACAAACTCCTCCAGTCCGACTCCGATCTCTGGGACACCTTGCAAGCGATAGGGTCACCTTGGTTTCTTTTCCCACTCGAGTTTGGTCACCATTTTGCGCTTTGACGCAATGTCCACTTTCTCGTCGAAGATCGCCAATTCAACCAGGTGCTCCGTCAGATACCAGAGATGGCGTGCAAAGGTGATGGCAGCAGCAGCATTCGCAATCTCTTTGACCGGATATGCTCGAAAGGTTTGGAGGAATTCCAAGTCATTGCGAGGGGCTTGCACGCCCCGCGGAGCCTCGTTCCAGAACTGAACGTAGATCAAGGCGACGAAAAGTGAGAGTGATCCAACGGCACATAATTCCTTGGCAGTGAGACTGAAGTGGTTCCGGAAGAGGAAGACCATCCACTGCGCGTGATGCGTCGGGCCTGGGGGCAGAAACTTGCCCGCTTGTCACCCCGTCCACCCAAGAAGAGGAGGCTCAGGCTGAGGAACTCGGCTTAGTCTGCTCGCACTTACTGCTCCTTCATAGACTGCTTGATGTAGGAAACCATGTGGATGCGCTGCTCTTCCAATCTGTGTTCGCGGAACATCTCACCGGGGGCACCAACGTGTACCTCTTGGTTGACGTTGGGTCACTCCATCCGAAACCTCTTGAAAAATCCAATTTCCGGTCATCCTGTCGGCCCAAAGACTACTTTGAAAACACTGGAGAGGAAAATCTCCAAGACATGATGACGGCAAGCTGTCCACACGAGTTCCCTCCCAAGCCCTTCTTCGTTCAGCGTACAGGCTCTGCAGTGCTGACCCGTGTTCGAGGCAGTCATATTAAAGACCAGGCCTTGAATATGAGGATGGAGTGACCAACAATCAAGAGACGCCATGCATACCTCTGCCTGCGCCTCCCTCGTTCCTCTTTCTGTCTTCGGCACAGCCAACAACTCAAAACCGCCGGGACAGTAACGAGCACAGCTACATGGTCCACCCTTCCCCTATCCCCAGTGTAGTCTCTGAATGGTTGGTAGATGGATCCATAGCTTCCTAACAAGTAGAACACAAAGAGTAGTAGTAAACAGAGTAAAGTCTGAGGCGGCTACGATGAAAGGCTCTGTTCCACAAGACACAGTACTCGCTCCCATTCTATTCCTCATACTTATATCTGACATACACAGAGATGTAAGCCATAGCTCCGTGTCTTCCTTTGCGGATGACACCCGAATTGCCATGAAAGTGACCTCCATCGAAGTCACCGCAAGACTCCAAGCAGACATCAACCAAATCTTCAAATGGGCCACTCAAAACAATATGAAGTTCAATGAAGAGAAATTTCAGCTACTCAGATGTTGAAAACTTGAGGAAATTAAAACCGTATTAGGGTATTCAACAAATTCTATAAAGACACATGTGCAACATCTGGGTATCTTTATTGTAAACGTTTCGCCATCCAGTGGCTTTATCAATACAAATTCTAGGACACTATGTGAAGACAGTAGAACTATATACAAAGATGAGGTTATCAGTCCCTCGGCCTTGGAGTGGTGTGAACATCACGGAAGTCGTGGAGTTACTGGAGCAGAGGCAAGAGGCTGGCGCTTATATACTAACGTCAGGTGGAAAAGGACGTGTAGCAGACGAGGGCATAGTCACTGGTAGGCGGGATTCCCCAGTGGAAGTAGATCATACCCAAAGAGATGGGTTAGTTGTAGTAGTAGATGTCGTTGCCGTGAAGAAGGTTATGTACAGGTCCTACTGTCTTCACATAGTGTCCTAGAATTTGTATTGATAAAGCCACTGGATGGCGAAACGTTTACAATAAAGATACCCAGATGTTGCACATGTGTCTTTATTTCATACTGTCGGTATTGTATACCATTCTTGTACAACTTGTCAGACACTGCAACATCATGGAATCTTGATTCTGAGGACCTGTACATAACCTTCTTCACGGCAACGACATCTACTACTACAACTAACCCATCTCTTTGGGTATGATCTACTTCCACTGGGGAATCCCGTCTACCAGTGACTATGCCCTCGTCTGCTACACGTCCTTTTCCACCTGACATTAGTATATAAGCGCCAGCCTCTTGCCTCTGCTCCAGTAACTCAACGACTTCCGTGATGTTCACACCACTCCAAGGCCGAGGGACTGATAACCTCATCTTTTGTATATAGTTCCACTGTCTTCACATAGTGTCCTAGAATTTGTATTGATAAAGCCACTGGATGGCGAAACGTTTACAATAAAGATACCCAGATGTTGCACATGTGTCTTTATTTCATACTGTCGGTATTGTATACCATTCTTGTACAACAAATTCTAACCATAAAATAGAGCGAAAAAGTAATGTGAAGGACCTGGGAGTGATAATGTCAGAGGATCTCACTTTCAAGGACCATAACATTGTGTATCAATCGCATCTGTTTAATGCGGGCATTAAACATCTTCAACACACCCAGAGAATGTAATAATATTGGTAGAATTACCGACAATATGTTAAGTAAAAGGACACAATTGCAACTAATGTGACATTTTATTGTGGCAACGTTTCGCTCTCCAGGAGCTTTCTCAAGCCGTTACAAGCGATATATGGACACAGTTGGTATATATATACTGTCAAGGTGAGGTGAAAAAACTAGTGGTGTTAGAAGTAGTAGTGATATAAGTAGTATTAGTAGTAGTAGAAGTAATACAATAAGGTAGAACAATCAATATGCACATGAGTAAAAGGTGATAAAACAAATACTTGGGTAGTATAACAATAGGTTAGACAAATATTACTGCTGGAGGTTGAAATATAGAAGGCCAGTAGGAGTGTTCCACATCTACGATGTGCTAAATTAGCAGGAGAGACTATGTGATGGTAGGGTTTACTGTTTTCAGGAGGATTCTTGCTAAGACTTCAGAGATGGTGAAGCTGCCTTTGTTTTGTTTAATTGTGTTAGAAACAGAGATAAGTGCTGATTCAAGGCATTTTCGTCTACGGAAATTAGTTTCTTTGATTACTAGTCGGGCGTCTTTGAATTTCATGAGATGATTGTTGGAATTTCGGTGTTGTACGCAGGCGTTGTTCAGATTATCGTTTCTGCATGCATTCATGTGTTCATTGATGCGTGTCTCGAGGTTTCTTGCTGTTTCTCCTACATAAATTCTGTCGCAGCCTCCACAGGGTATAGTGTAGACCCCTGCGTTGACTGGTTCATGGTGCTTGGATTTAGTCCTGGTTAGATCCTTAATAGAAGTACTGGAAGCGATGGCGACTCTAGTGTTAGCTTGTGCAAATACTTTAGAAATGTTGGATGCAACCTGGCTGTTGGGAAGAATTATAACTTGGTTTGGAGTGGAGTTGACGCGTGGAGAATTAATGATCTGAAGAGCTCTTTTCTTGCAATCTTTGATGAAAAAGGAAGGAAAATGTAAATCAGTGAAGGTTTGGTGAATGTATATACATTCCTCGTCAAGAAACTCAGGACTACAAATTCGGTAAGCTCTTAGGAAGAATCCGATGATGATACCTCTTTTGGTCTTAGTATCTTGACTGGAATAGAAGTGTGTGAGGTCATTTTTATTTGTAGGTTTCCGGTAAACTTGAAATCTTAGGTTGTTATCTACTTTGTGGATGAGGACGTCTAGAAAGGGTAGCTTGTCATTGGACTCTTCTTCTAGTGTAAACTGGATCGCCGGTTCAACTGCGTTGAGCCTTGCCTGAAGATTCCGTACATCAAAACGTTTGGGAGTTATTACGAGGACGTCGTCTACGTAACGTAACCAAGTGACGCTTGAGGGGACGATGTTGGCGAAGTGTTCAGCCTCTAGGTGTTCCATGTATAAGTTAGCTAAGACGGCACTGATGGGGGACCCCATTCCCATGCCGTATGTTTGTTTGTAGAGCCTGTTACTGAAAGAAAAACAGTTGAAATTAACACAGAGTTCAATAAGGTCAACAAAATCTCCGGGAGGTAGAGGAAGGGTAAGGTCCTGATTGACTTTACGTCGTAGAACCTCGATGGCTTGTGTAGTAGGTACTTTAGTGAAGAGGGAAGTCACGTCCAAACTGCTTAGTTTCTTGTTTCGGATGGAGAGATTTCGGATGCGGTTGAGAAGGTCGCCTGAATGTTTAAGATGAGCGGGGCTGATGGTCCCCAGAAGGCAGGAAAGATGTTTGGCAAGAACTCCGGCTAGTTTGTGTGGTGCACTGCCTATACCTGATGTGATTGGTCTGAGAGGAATATTATGCTTATGAGTCTTGGGTAAGCCATAAATGTGTGCTGGTTTAGGGTTGCTGGGTATCAAGTACAGAAGTTTCTTTCCTTCACTGGTGCGTTTCAGTATTTGTCTGGTTTTATATAGGAAATCTTTAGTGAGTGTTGTGGACTGGTCATTCAAAAGGTCCATCATTTTGGTGTTGTATTCACTGGTGTTGAGTATGACGACTCCACCTCCTTTGTCGGCGGTGGTGACGATAATATTTGGGTCATTAGCAAGGCTCTTCAGAGCATTGATATATCGCCTGGGAAGATTAGTAGAAGAAGGTTCACATAAAGCTGCGGTGAGAATGCCCTGTATATAACCCTTCTGGAAGTTGCTGTCACTGTGTCTGTGGTTTCTGGTGACTAAATTCAGTTGATAGTTTGGTTTTCGTATGTTAGTGGTAAATTTGAGACCCAGACTGAGCGCTTGTTTCTCGTAGTCAGTTAAGGTGCGTGATGATAAGTTATTTATCAAGGATTCTCTTCCCATTTCCTTCCATCGACTATTATTGCAGAGGTACTGAAGTTTGCGATTGAGTTTAATCTTCTGTTGGAGGTTGGCTGATGTACGGAATCTTCAGGCAAGACTCAACGCAGTTGAACCGGCGATCCAGTTTACACTAGAAGAAGAGTCCAATGACAAGCTACCCTTTCTAGACGTCCTCATCCACAAAGTAGATAACAACCTAAGATTTCAAGTTTACCGGAAACCTACAAATAAAAATGACCTCACACACTTCTATTCCAGTCAAGATACTAAGACCAAAAGAGGTATCATCATCGGATTCTTCCTAAGAGCTTACCGAATTTGTAGTCCTGAGTTTCTTGACGAGGAATGTACATACATTCACCAAACCTTCACTGATTTACATTTTCCTTCCTTTTTCATCAAAGATTGCAAGAAAAGAGCTCTTCAGATCATTAATTCTCCACGTATCAACACCACTCCAAACAAAGTTATAATTCTTCCCAACAGCCAGGTTGCATCCAACATTTCTAAAGTATTTGCACAAGCTAACACTAGAGTCGCCATCGCTTCCAGTACTTCTATTAAGGATCTAACCAGGACTAAATCCAAGCACCATGAACCAGTCAACGCAGGGGTCTACACTATACCCTGTGGAGGCTGCGACAGAATTTATGTAGGAGAAACAGCAAGAAACCTCGAGACACGCATCAATGAACACATGAATGCATGCAGAAACGATAATCTGAACAACGCCTGCGTACAACACCGAAATTCCAACAATCATCTCATGAAATTCAAAGACGCCCGACTAGTAATCAAAGAAACTAATTTCCGTAGACGAAAATGCCTTGAATCAGCACTTATCTCTGTTTCTAACACAATTAAACAAAACAAAGGCAGCTTCACCATCTCTGAAGTCTTAGCAAGAATCCTCCTGAAAACAGTAAACCCTACCATCACATAGTCTCTCCTGCTAATTTAGCACATCGTAGATGTGGAACACTCCTACTGGCCTTCTATATTTCAACCTCCAGCAGTAATATTTGTCTAACCTATTGTTATACTACCCAAGTATTTGTTTTATCACCTTTTACTCATGTGCATATTGATTGTTCTACCTTATTGTATTACTTCTACTACTACTACTACTACTAATACTACTTATATCACTACTACTTCTAACACCACTAGTTTTTTCACCTCACCTTGACAGTATATATATACCAACTGTGTCCATATATCGCTTGTAACGGCTTGAGAAAGCTCCTGGAGAGCGAAACGTTGCCACAATAAAATGTCACATTAGTTGCAATTGTGTCCTTTTACTTAACACCCAGAGAAGACACTGCTGAGAAGAGATACATAGTCCTTCCCACCAACTCCATTTCCAAACACGTTTCCAACATTTTTTCTAAGACCTCATTCCGAGTATCCACCTCCACATCCACCACCATCAAGGACATTACCAGTAACAGACAGGAAAAGCTTCAATCCACGGCAGGGGTATACACAATCCCTTGTAATGGCTGCAGCAAATTATACGTCGGCGAAACATCCAGGGACCTCCAAACACGCATTTCAGAACACCAGTACGCAGGCAGATCTAACGACTCAAGAAATGCCTGTGTTCAACACCGAAATTTACACAACCATTTAATCAACTACAGAAACGCAAGACTCATCGCCAAAGAAGACAACACACAATACCGAAGAATCCTGGAATCATCACTTATCTGTATATCCAACAACTTCAACCAGAACAACGGCTTCTACAACATAGCTGAACCTATTGCCAAGAAACTTCTTCAACGCTATCCCACATAGAACTCAAGAATGGTACACTGCAGGTCCTTTAAGTCACACAATGTTTTTAACTATCACACTACTTTTAAGATTGTCACATGCAGCTTTCTCCACCTGACCCAGCATTCTCCACCTGACTATACCCTATATATATTCATGTTACTCATTTTCCAGGTAGATCTGTCTGTGACTCGATAAAGCCCACTGCGTGGGCGAAACGTTGTCAATAAAGGATCACATTATACTGCTTATGTGTTTATTTTTCCATTGTGTCGGTATTTTATACCATTTATTTCCAGTAACAGCCTGGTTGATCAGGCCCTGATCCACCATGAGGCCTGGTCACGGACCGGGCTGCGGGAGCGTTGACCCCCGGAACTCTCTCCAGGTAAACTCCAGGAACAGCCGTCTGGAACGAATTAAGCTCGTTACCCGATGTACCACTGTATATATATATGTCGTGCCGATTAGGTAAAACTGGTCAATTAGCAAGAACTCATTTAAAATTAAGTCCTTTCTAAAAATTTCTCTTATACGTTTAAAGATATATTTTTTTCATTTATGTTAATGTAAAAATTTATAATTTTGTACCAAGAGAAACTTTGAAAACCTACCTAACCTTATTACAACAAGCGCAATTTAATTTAGCCTAACCCAACTAAATATATTTTAGATACGTTTACAATAATTTAATAATAAACAAACACAATGAAATATATTTTTTTGGTTAGGTTCAGAATGATTTTTGCGAAATTATTGCATATACAAATTTTCGCTTGTGTTATATGGCAAGAAGAGCGTTGCTATTTAAGCCAAAATCGCAAGTTTTACCTAATCGGCACGACACACACACACACACACATATATATATATATATATATATATATATATATATATATATATATATATATATATATATATATATATATATATATATGAAGAACCACTATGAAAAATAGAGGAATTCAAGCGCTTTCGTGACTACTCACATTATCAAGGAACTATAAAAGGAAACATGACAAAGAGGCATATAGGGGCAAGCCTACACCTCACAGTCACAGTCAGTCAATGTGACTGTGAGGTGTAGGCTTGCCCCTATATAAGCCTTCTTGTCATGTTTCCTTTATAGTTCCTTGATAATGTGAGTAGTCCGAAGCCTGAATCCTATTTTTCATAGTGTTGTCTTGCATATTTTGATATCACCTGTTTACTGTGATCTTTTTGCATATATATATATATATATATATATATATATATATATATATATATATATATATATATATATATATATATATGTCGTGCCGATTAGGTAAAACTGGTCAATTAGCAAGAACTCATTTAAAATTAAGTCCTTTCTAAAATTTTCTCTTATACGTTTAAAGATATATTTTTTCATTTATGTAATGTAAGAATTTATAATTTTGTACCAAGAGAAACTGTGAAAACCTACCTAACCTTATTACAACAAGCGCAATTTAATTTAGCCTAACCCAACTAAATATATTTTAGATACGTTAACATTAATTTAATAATAAACAAACACAATGAAATATATTTTTTTCGTTATGTTCAGAATGATTTTGGCGAAATTATTGCATACACAAATTTTCACTTGTCTTATATGGCAAGGTGAGCGTTGCTATTTAAGCCAAAATCGCAAGTTTTACCTAATCGGCACGACATATATATATATATATATATATATATATATATATATATATATATATATATATATATATATATATATATATATATATATATATATATATATATATATATATATATATATATATATATATATATATATATATACATGCAAGACAACCACTATGAAAAATAGTTTTGAAAATAATATGAAAAGTAGTTTTGAAAATAATATGAATATTTCTTTTGGTTTATATAAATTGGATTCATTTATAATTAATAAAATTTGGGAAGAATTTAATGATAAATTGGACTAATAATGGATTAATAATGGATTCAAGTTAGATAAGTTTAGATTTAGAAAGGATATAGGAAAGTATTGGTTTGGAAATAGGGTAGTTGATGAGTGGAACAGTCTGTCTAGTAGGGTTATTGAAGCAAGGACCTTGGGTAGTTTTAAATTTAGGTTGGATAAATTCATGAGTGAGAGGGGTTGGATTTGAGTGGGAATTGCACATGAGTGAATAAAATTATCAAAGCTTATTTCTTGGGTAGCATTGAAAATTGGGTTGAGCAAATATTCTGTTAGTGGGATGGAATGTGAAGGACCTGCCTAGTATGGGCCAACAGGCCTGCTGCAGTGTTCTTCCTTTCTTATGTTCTTATGTAATCTTAATTCTTGGGAAGAGTTTCAGGTCCTTTCTTATGTTCCTCTTCACAGAGTCGTGCGTTGTTACGCTACTGTGAGGTGTTGTCTTTGTTAGTATGATGTGACTGTGAGGTGTAGTCTTGCCCCTTTATAAGCCTTCTTGTCATGTTTCCTTTTATAGTTCCTTGATAATGTGAGTAGTCACGAAAGCGCTTGGAATTCCTCTATTTTTTCACAGTGGTTGTCTTGCATATTTTGATATCACCTGTTTACTGTGATCTTTTGCATATATATATATATATATATATATATAAAATATATATATATATATATATATATATATATATATATATATATATATATATATATATATATATAGCATTGAAAATTGGGTTGAGCAAGTGTTCTGTTAGTGGGACGGATTGTGAAGGACCTGCCTAGTATGGGCCAACAGGCCTGCTGCAGTGTTCCTCCTTTCTTATGTTCTTATGTTCTTATATTTATACATCTGGCACCTGAAGCACCTCAAAGATTCTGAGTTGTACGTCCTCTATATAGGACTGCCGTCCTTCTTGGCTCGGAGCCGCTCAGGTTTCAGGATGTTTTTGTTACTGTGGACTGCATCAAGAAGCATGTCTAGTGGATAGCGCATTAATATGCCTTATGTTACCCGCTCTGTGGGTTTTATCTCTGATAGTACAAGTGGTGATTCGGGGAACTTCACTTCAGCAGTGCCTCATAGGGCTATTTCGGGGAGTGAGAATAAGCTCCCCTTTCAGATTTGAGGATAGTGATATTTTCATGCTTTATTTAATCTTAAGGTGAATTATAACAGAATACGGGGTATCGTGATGTCCTTCGCTTATCAACCTTAATTTGTTGTGTGTAGATGGCTTGGCTTGGCTTGGCTTGGCTTGCCTGTTATGAGGCAAAAGAACATTGTGTCGTGTTGGACTTCAGGGCTCCTGCTTCCTGCCATACTTCTCCGTCCAGTATATATGTGGTTGGGAAAGCGTTTCTTAAGCCATCTTTATCTCACTCTAGTAGAGCTAATGGCCCATAAGAGTGCGACCTAAACACAGGGTGTGTTTTGTTCTTCAGTTTTGACTCCCCTTTGTTTTTGGTGCCACCCATGAGGGCAATCAGCTCTTCTACAGTGCTCGTTTTTCTTGTCCTTAGAATTACTCCACAGCTGCTAAGGCTACTCCATTACTGCTACTACTACCGCTACAGTACAACTACTTCTACTACCACTAGGTTCCACTACTAGTGTTGCCTCACTTCACTTTACGTCTATGCCACTACCACTACTCCCCCTACTTACTGCTAGTACCACTTCTGCTGTTACTTCCAGTACCAGCATTACCTCCACCACTACTTACCCACTTCTTTCTTCCTCCCGTCACTGTCCCTCTCTTCTATCTTTGTATACTGGCTCCCTCATCTTATGTATACTGGCTCCCTCATCTTATGTATACTGGCTCCCTCATCTTATGTATACTGGCTCCCTCATCTTATGTATACTGGCTCCCTCATCTTATGTATACTGGCTCCCTCATCTTATGTATACTGGCTCCCTCATCTTATGTATACTGGCTCCCTCATCTTATGTATACTAGCTCCCTCATCTTATGTATACTGGCTCCCTCATCTTATGTATACTGGCTCCCTCATCTTATGTATACTAGCTCCCATCTTATGTATACTGGCTCCCTCATCTTATGTATACTGGCTCCTCATCTTATGTATACTGGCTCCTCATCTTATGTATACTGGCTCCTCATCTTATGTATACTGGCTCCCTCATCTTATGTATACTGGCTCCCTCATCTTATGTATACTGGCTCCCTCATCTTATGTATACTGGCTCACTCATCTTATGTATACTGGCTCACTCATGGTCAGACAGTAACGTTGTTATATACTTTCAATCCCATGTGCTGGTTATTTCTAAATTAAATAATAAGTTTAAGAATTAATAATCTGAAAAATAGTATAATTACATTAATACAAAGTTGTTTTTATTGTTATCTACATAACAACGATTAAGGAATTACTATTTTATTAAATTTTTATAAGTTTTTAATACTATTTTGTTAAAATTTTATAAGTTTTTATAAATAAAAATAAGTTATTATTATTTTATTAAGTATACTAATACAGTAACAGACTATAATGGAAGCAGTTAGAAAAGCTACCATCATCTTACATTGTTTCTGGAGGTTTAGCATGTTCAATTCGGCAGCCCATAATATAAGACCAACTGCTTAAAAAAATGCGTCTAAAAAATTGGACTATTCCTACCGATTTGGAAATGGCTTTGAAATTTTCAAAGTTTATATCTAAGATAATGAGGCCTGGTCACAGACCTGGCCGCGGGGGCGTTGACCCTCGGAACTCTCTCCCGGTAAACTCCAGGTAAGATTTGTTCGGATTTTTAACCCAGAGGGTTAGCCACCAGGTGCTTACTAACTGCAAGGTGAACATAGACAACAGTTGTAAAGAAACAGGACTAATATTTCTATCTGGCCGGGTAGTGAACCACGACACTCAATGTGTGGGGGCGAGACCGGCCGGGTAGTGAACCACGACACTCATTGTGTGGGGACGAGACCGGCCGGGTAGTGAACCACGAAACTCATTGTGTGGGGCGAGATGTTACAAAATGACACGATATCTATTAATAATAGACATCTCCAGTGAACACTAGAAAGGATAGCCCTTCTAGCATCCAGCCTGTTACTGGGCTTTTGCAACAAAGTCAGTATCCTGGTCCAGTTATCCAACATATTACCAATATCATTATTGGATCCCAACTGAGAGGATACTAACCAAAGAAATATATTTAAAATGTGTATTATCAAAATTAGAATGTCTAGGGTTTCAAAGTAAATAAATGTACATATGATCAGGATGTTCATTAAGTAATGAATTAGGAGGTTAATTAGGAGGTTAGCTCCTACACTGCTCTCATATACATTACTGAGCTGAAGGCACATATATCTGAATGGCTCTAATGTACCATCTGGTACAAAGTCAGCAATTATAAACAACACTAATATATATACAAATGTGTGTATGAGTGTGCTCCAGGTAACTCGTTGAGACTCAACTCAACCAGTGTCAGACTGAACGTCTTCTCATAACCTAGCTTCTCTAACAAACTGACAATCAGAACAGCTTGATTGAACAGTAAAATGACAAATTCGCCGAACAGCAATATATCAGGCAACAGCAACACAGCGTCAGGAACAAGGAGATAAGAAAACGACCCTAACTGGGGACCATCAGCAGATCCTCCAAAATAGTCACAAAACTCCCTTATTACTGAATCTAGGTTCAGCCTAACCAATATCCCCGACTGTGACGGTGCACAGATGCCTCAACGAATTAGGTCAAGAGCTATAGCTAGAGACCTGAGTATCTCAGTGTCAGTGCGACACACAACCCAGAAAAAACGTCGAAAATCACTGTCTAGACTATCCTCTGTGAACAGTTACACAGTCCAGAGAAGTATGTGTCGTCTCACCACCGAACACATACTCTACCAAACAGTCTAAATAACGAGGAAACAAGAAGAGACGAGAGCGAGGTGTTGTCTCAACGATGGTCAGGAGAGGACAGACAGCGAGGGAGGGCAGGCAGCCTCTCACAGGTGGAATCACGTGACTGTACACATGACCAGCACGGCTACTCCAAGACGGTGCTAGGTACAGGCTGACACAAACAAGCGAATGGTAGTTAACAAGGTAGTTCAACACTCTCTCGAACATTGAGCACAATAGTGTAACATCCTACCTAATAAAATAGCTAAGTCAAATATTAACGATTTAGCTATTATCGAAAATATCAGCAATATAAAATTATAAGAAATGAAATATACATAAATACATCATATCAACAAGTATATACATTGTGGCCCAATTCTGGGGTCGCAATACGAGACCGGCCGGGTAGTGAACCACGACACTCATTGTGTGGGGGCGAGACCGGCCGGGTAGTGAACCACGACACTCATTGTGTGGGGGCGAGACCGGCCGGGAAGTGAACCACGACACTCATTGTGTGGGGGCGAGACCGGCCGGGTAGTGAACCACGACACTCATTGTGTGGGGGCGAGACCGGCCGGGTAGTGAACCACGACACTCATTGTGTGGGGGCGAGACCGGCCGGGTAGTGAACCACGACACTCATTGTGTGGGGGCGAGACCGGCTCGTGATAACCATCGACATCATTGTGTGGGGCAACGGCCGGGTAGTGAACCACGGGCACCATTGTTTTGGGCCGAGACCGTCTGCTCGATGTCCCAACCTATCTGAATCATTTGAATGGTCTAAGGGCCTCAGAGCTTAGGCCACGGACCCCAGTACTGTCTTTGATAGACCACAGGACCCCCAGTACTGTCTTTGATGGTCCACAGGACCCCCAGTACTGTCTTTGATGGTCCACAGGACCTCCAGTACTGTCTTTGATGGACCACAGGACCCCCGTATCTTGATGCAAGACCCCAGTACGTCTTTGATGGTCCACAGACCCATTTTTGATGGCCACCCAGACTGTCTTGATACCAAGGACCAGATGTCTGAGGTCAAGGACCCCGATGTTTTATGGCCGGACCCCAGTACTTTTGATGCAGGACCCCGCTGTCTTGATGTCAGACTTTATGTCACGGACCAGTCGTCTTTGATGAAACCAGTACTTTGAGTCCAGGACCATCTGTCTTATGGTCCAAGACCCCGGTTGAGGTCAGCCAGTATCTTGACCAGTTGTTTGATGGCCAGGCCCATGTTGCAAGGACCAGACCTTGGTCCAAGGACCCCAGTACTGTCTTGATGACAGGACATTCTGATGGCCAAGGACCAGTACTGTTTGATGGCCAGACTCCCTATGTAGGACCCAGTCTTTTGATGGCCAGACTTCTTGATGGACCAGATGCTTGTGTAAACCACTGTCTTGATGGTCCAGACCCAGTTTTTTATGCAACCAGTACTCTTTGATGGCCAGACAGTACTTTTGATGACCCAGGACCCTATTTGATGTGGGCCCCAGACCCGTTGTGCACGACCCTCCCTTGTGTGGTCAGACCGTGCTTTAGGTCAGACCCCAGTACTTCTTGATGGTCCAGAACTTTATGCTCTTATGATTTCAGGACCCATCTTCCACTTTTGCACCCAGACTCTTTATGCGACCCAATTCTTTGAGGCACAGATCTTAGCGACCCAGCTTCTTTGATGCAGGACAGACGATGGCACAGATTGATGCCAGGACCAGTATTCTTGTCAGACCATGTCTTGATGGCCGACCATCTCTGATGGCAGACCAATGCTTTAGCACAGTATCTGATGCAGACCCAGTATTCTGATGCACAGGACCGTACTCTTATTCCAGACCTTTTTGTCACCGCTCTTGTAGACATATCTGTGGACCAGATTGATGCACAGGACCAACTTTGAAGGACCCGCCTTTGATGCCAGCCAGTACTGTCTTGATGGTCAAGACCATTTTTGATGGTCAAGACGCTTGACCGACGTCTCTGCCAGACCATTGCTTTGATGGCCAGATATTGATGAGACCATATCTTGAGGCTGTCAGGACCAGTACTGTCTTTGATGCCACAGACCCAGTACTGTCTTTGATGGTCAGGACCCAGTCTGTCTTTGATGGTCAGACCCAGTACTGTCTTTGATGCCACAGACCCAGTACTGTCTTTGATGGTACAGGACCCAGTACTGTCTTTGATGGTCCACAGGACAGTACTGCTTTGATGGCCAACCATAGTCTTGATGGTCACGACCCCAGTACTGTCTTTGATGGTCAGACCCATTGTCTTTGATGGTCCAGGACCCAGTACTGTCTTATGGTCCAGACCAGTACGCTTTATGGTCCAGACCAGTATTTGATGGACACAGACCAGTACTGTTGATGGTCCAGGAAGTCTGTCTGATGTCATAGGACCCAGTACTGTCTTTGATGGCCAGGACCAGTACTGTCTTGATGGCCCAGGACCAGTACTGTCTTTATGGTCCATAGGACATACTGTCTTTGATGGTCACAGGACCCAGTACTGTCTTTGATGTCATGACCCAGTACTGTCTTTGATGGTCCACAGGACCCCAGACTGTCTTTGATGGTCCACAGGACCCCAGTACTGTCTTTGATGGCCACAGGACCCAGTACTGTCTTTATGGTCCACAGGACCCCAGTACTGTCTTTGATGGCCAAGGACCCAGTACTGTCTTTGATGGACCACAGGACCCAGTACTGTCTTTGATGCCAAGGACCCCAGTACTGTCTTTGATGGCCACAGGACCAACCAGTAGCTCTCTTTGATGGCCCAGGACCCAGTACTGCTTTGATGGCCACAGGACCGTACTGTCTTTGATGGTCCCAGGACCCCCAGTACTGTCTTTGATGGTCCAGGACCCCAGTACTGTCTTTGATGGCCAAGGACCCAGTACTGTCTTTGATGGTCCAAGACCAGTACTGTCTTTGATGGACCACGGACCCAGTACTGTCTTTGATGGCCACAGGACCCCAGTACTTCTTTGATGGTCCAGGACCCCAGTACTGTCTTTGATGGCCACAGGACCAGTACTTCTTTGATGGCCACAGGACCCCAGTACTGTCTTTGATGGCCACAGGACCCTCAGTACTGTCTTTGATGGTCCACAGGACCCCAGTACTGTCTTTGATGGTCCACAGGACCCCAGTACTTCTTTGATGGTCCAAGGACCCCAGTACTGTCTTTGATGGTCCCAGGACCCCAGACTGTCTTTGATGGACCAGACCCAGTACTGTCTTTGATGCCAGTCTGTCTTTGATGCCAGGACCAGTATGTCTTTGATGGTCACAGGACCCAGTACTGTCTTTGATGGTCCCAGGACCCAGTACTTCTTTGATGGCCGGACCCCAGTACTGTCTTTGATGGTCCACAGACCCCGCTTTGATGGACCACAGGACCCAGTACTTCTTTGATCCACAGGACCAGTACTGTCTTTGATGGTCCAGGACCCAGTACTGTCTTTGATGGCCAGGACCTCTCTTTGATGTCCAAGACCAGTACTGTCTTTGATGTCGAGTACTGTCTTTGATGACAGGACCAGTCTGTCTTTGATGGCCAGGAAGTACTGTCTTTGATGGTCAAGGTCTGTCTTGATGGTCCACAGGACCCAGTACTGTCTTTGATTCAGGACCCAGATTCTTTGATGGTCAGACCAGTACTGTCTTTGATTGTCCAGGACCCAGTACTGTCTTTGATGGTCCAGGACCTACTGTTTTGATGGTCACGACCAGTACTGTCTTTGATGAACAGGACCCAGTCTGTCTTTGATGCACGGACCTGTCTTTGATGTCCATGACATATCTTGATGGCAATCTTCTTTAGCATCTGTCTTTGATAGACCAGTACTGTCTTTGAGTCAGGACCAGTACTGTCTTTGATGGACCACAGGACCCCAGTACTGTCTTTGATGGTCCACAGGACCCCCAGTACTGTCTTTGATGGTCCACAGGACCCCAGTACTGTCTTTGATGGACCACAGGACCCCCAGTACTGTCTTTGATGGTCCAGGACCCCCAGTACTGTCTTTGATGGTCCACAGGACCCCAGTACTGTCTTTGATGGTCCACAGGACCCCCAGTACTGTCTTTGATGGTCCACAGACCCCAGTACTGTCTTTGATGGTCCACAGGACCCCCAGTACTGTCTTTGATGGTCCACAGGACCCCCAGTACTGTCTTTGATGGTCCACAGGACCCCCAGTACTGTCTTTGATGGTCACAGTACTGTCTTTGATGGACCACAGGACCCTCAGTACTGTCTTTGATGGTCCACAGGACCCCCAGTACTGTCTTTGATGGTCCACAGGACCCCTAGTACTGTCTTTGATGGTCAACAGGACCCCCAGTACTGTCTTTGATGTCCACGGACCCCAGTACTGTCTTTATGGTCACAGGACCCCAGTACTGTCTCTTGATGTCCAAGACCCCCAGTACTGTCCTTTGATGGTCCAGGACCTCCTAGTACTGTCTTTGTGTCCAGACCCCAGTTCTGTCTTTGATGTCTCCAGGACCCAGTACTGTCTTTGATGTCCACAGGACCCCAGTACTGTCTTTGATGTCCAACGACCCTCAGTACTGTCTTTGATGGTCCAGACCCAGTACTGTCTTTGATGGTCCACAGACCCCCAGTACTGTCTTTGATGGTCCAAGACCCCAGTACTGTCTTTGATGGTCCACAGGACCCCAGTACTGTCTTTGATGGTCCAGACCTCAGTACTGTCTTTGATGATCCATGACCAGTACTGTCTTTGATGGTCCACAGACCCAGTACTGTCTTTGATGGTCCACAGGACCCCAGTACTGTCTTTGATGGACCACAGGACCCTCAGTACTGTCTTTGATGGTCCACAGGACCCACAGTACTGTCTTTGATGGTCCATAGGACCCAGTACTGTCTTTGATGGTCCACAGGACCCCAGTACTGTCTTTGATGGTCCACAGGACCCCCAGTACTGTCTTTGATGGACCACAGGACCCCCAGTACTGTCTTTGATGGTCCACAGGACAGTACTTCTTTGATGGTCCTGGACCCCAGTACTGTCTTTGATGGTCCACAGGACCCCAGTACTGTCTTTGATGGTCCAGGACCCCAGTACTGTCTTTGATGGTCCACAGGACCCCCAGTACTGTCTTTGATGGTCCACAGGACCCCCAGTACTGTCTTTGATGGTCCAGGACCCCCAGTACTGTCTTTGATGGTCCACAGGACCCCCAGTACTGTCTTTGATGGTCCACAGGACCCCCAGTATTGTCTTTGATGGTCCACAGGACCCCCAGTACTGTCTTTGATGATTCAAACGGGTCCGTGGACCACAGGTTGAGAACCGCTGTTCTAGCCTGTCCTATACTTCCAGCTCTAGCCTGTCCTGTACTTCTTGTTCTAGCCTGTCCTATACTTCCAGCTCTAGCCTGTCCTGTACTTCTTGTTCCAGCCTGTCCTGTACTGCCTGCTCTAGTTTGTCCTGTACTTCTTGTTCTAACCTGTCCTGTACTGCCTGCTCTAGCGTGTCCTGTACTTCTTGTTCTAGCCTGTCTTGTACTGCCTGCTCTAGCCTGTCCTGTACTACTTGTTCTAGCCTGTCCTGTACTTCTTGTTCTAGTCTGTCCAGTACTGCCTGCTCTAGCCTGTCCTGTACTTCTTGTTCCAGCCTGTCCTGTACTGCCTGCTCTAGTTTGTCCTGTACTTCTTGTTCTAACCTGTCCTGTACTGCCTGCTCTAGCCTGTCCTGTACTTCTTGTTCTAGCCTGTCCTATACTTCCAGCTCTAGCCTGTCCTGTACTTCTTGTTCCAGCCTGTCCTGTACTGCCTGCTCTAGTTTGTCCTGTACTTCTTTTTCTAACCTGTCCTGTACTGCCTGCTCTAGCCTGTCCTGTACTTCTTGTTCTAGCCTGTCTTGTACTGCCTGCTCTAGCCTGTCCTGTACTACTTGTTCTAGCCTGTCCTGTACTTCTTGTTCTAGCCTGTCCAGTACTGCCTGCTCTAGCCTGTCCTGTACTTCTTGTTCCAGCCTGTCCTGTACTGCCTGCTCTAGTTTGTCCTGTACTTCTTGTTCTAACCTGTCCTGTACTGCCTGCTCTAGCCTGTCCTGTACTTCTTGTTCTAGCCTGTCCTGTACTGCCTGCTCTAGCCTGTCCGGTACTTCTTGTTCTAGCCTGTCTTGTACTGCCTGCTCTAGCCTGTCCTGTACTACTTGTTCTAGCCTGTCCTATACTGCCTGTTCTAGCCTGTCCGGTACTTCTTGTTCTAGCTTGTCCTGTACTTCTTGTTCTAACCTGTCCTGTACTGCCTGCTATAGCCTGTCCTGTACTTCTTGTTCTAGCCTGTCATGTACTTCCAGCTCTTGCCAGTCCTGTACTTCTTGTTCTAACCTGTCCTGTACTGCCTACTCTTGCCTGTCCTGTACTTCTTGTTCTAACCTGTCCTGTACTTCCAGCTCTAGCCTGTCCTGTACTTCTTGTTCTAGCTTGTCTTGTACTTCCAGCTCTAGCCTGTCCTGTACTTCTTGTTCTAGCCTGTCCTGTACTTCTTGTTCTAACCTGTCCTGTACTTCCAGCTCTAGCCTGTCCTGTACTTCTTGTTCTAGCTTGTCTTGTACTTCCAGCTCTAGCCTGTCCTGTACTTCTTGTTCTAGCCTGTCCTGTACTTCTTGTTCTAGCTTGTCCTGTACTTCCAGCTCTAGCCTGTCCTGTACTTCTTGTTCTAGCCTGTCCTGTACTTTCTGCTCTAGCCTGTCCTGTACTTCTTGTTCTAGCTTGTCCTGTACTGCCTGCTCTAGCCTGTCCTGTACTTGTCTTAACCTGTCCTGTACTTCCAGCTCTAGCCTGTCCTGTACTTCCTGTTCTAGCCTGCCCTATACTTCTTGTTCTAGCCTGTCTGTTATTCTTGTTCTAGCCATTCCTGTACTTCCTGTTCTAGCCTGTCCTGTACTTCTTGTTGTAGCCTGTCCTGTACTGCCTGCTCTAGCCTGTCCTTCCCTGCTTGTTCTAGCCTGTCCTGTACTGCCTGCTCTAGCCTGTCCTTCTATGCTTGTTCTAGCCTGTCCTGAACTGCTTCCTGTTGTCAGACTGGCCTTCGTGTCTCTCATGAATTGAGTGATGGTTGATTGAGCGTGGGAGAAAGAGATGTAAGAGTGGGAGAGATAGGTGGGAGTGATAGAGGGAGGAAGGCAGGCCTGCCCTGCCTGATCTGACTTGTCCTGTTCTGCCTGCTCTGGCCTTTCTGCCCTGCCCTACCCTATCTTTCTCTGTCTGTTCTGTCCTGCTCTGACCTGCACTGTCTGTTCTGGCCTGCACTACCTGCTCTGGCTTGGCCTGCTCTGCTTCCTCTGGCCTTTCCTGCTCTGCCTGCTATGTCCTCCCCTGCCTGCCTACTATGCCTGTTCTGTCCTGCCTGTTCTGCCCTGGATGCTCTGGCCTGTACTGCCCTACCTGTCTTCTTGCTTCGGATTGTTCTGTCTTACCTGCTTTGGCCTATTCTTCCCAGCTTCTTCTGCCTGCCTGCTCTATATACCCTAGCCTGCCATGCTGCTCTTCCTTGCCCTACCTGCCTTGTCTGCTGTGGTCTGCCTGCCCTGGTTTGCTCTGCTCTGTTTTGCCCTACCAGCCTCGCCTACACACCCTTCCCTTGTCTGCTCAGCCTATTCTGCTCTGGTCTGCCCAGCCTGCCCTGCACTATCCTGCCACTATGCCTGGCATAGGACTATGAAAGTTTAGCTTACTCTGCTGTTGGGTGTCAATGCTTCTGGATATTTCAAGGTGTAGACTGTGTTTGTTTACTACTTAGAAAACACCAGAGTGTTTTAACAAACAAACAGAATCCAAGGACAGGTTGTGTGTTCTGGCATCTTGGAATGAATTACCATTAACATGTATATTGGTGCTTGAGATATGATAGTTTTGAGGTACGAAATGTCTTCTGGAAAGGATTTATATTGTAAATTAAGAGACCACTTAATTTTTTCCATCACTTTGAGGTTTATATCAGGCCACTTTCCGTCAAAAAATGACGAAAATCATCTAGTATGTATTCCGGACTATAAGTTGGGACTGAGAAAATGCCTCACGTTAGGTTCTAGACTACTGCCGAAAAGCGAAAATCTCCGAAAAGTTAAACTTAGCATTTTTTCACTTTCAAATGTATATAAATGCTTGATAACATGTTTACACTAACTTGCCTTAAAATATTTTCTGCAATAGCTTATAGTGATTGATGAATACAGTGGTACCTCGGTTTTCGACAATAATTCGTTCCAGAAGGCTGTTCGAGTGCCGTTACCGAACGAATTTGTTCCCATAAGGACGAATGTAAATTAGATTAGTCCGTTTCAGACCCCCAAAAATACACTTGCAAAAGCACTTACAATAATACACTTACATAATTGTTCGAGTTGGGAGCTGTACGAAAACCGAGGTACCACTGTATATTTATTGTAGGAAGGCTGAAGGAGATGGGACATTTTCATCCTCCGACTCTTCAACAATTGTTAATCATTTTGACGGAGAGTTGGATGAAGCTCTTGCAGAGGTGCACTTGCTGTGATGTTAAAGGTTTTGACGGAGAGTTGGATGAAGCTCTTGCAGAGGTGCACTTGCTGTGATGTTAAAGGTTTTGACGGAGAGTTGGATGAAGCTCTTGCAGAGGTGCACTTGCTGTGATGTTAAAGGTTCTTTAGGGATTATTGTTTCTGTAGAAGGTTGCTAGCTGCTGCACCCTGCACTTTGATCTTGTGAAGTTGGCTTCTTTTCTTAATTAAGCTTATGAAACAAGCCTCAGCTAGCTTCGAATTAATCTTCATCAGCTTCCTCACCTCCCTCAGCCTTCATAGAATTAAAGAGCCTTGGTCTGGGTAATGGCTTGGCTTAAAGCCACGTTGTGTCTGGTTTGATCTTCAATCCACACCGGGAAAAGTTTTTCCGTGTCCTCAATAAGGTTATCACGTTTTCTTGTAGCCTTAGTGTTCACTGGTGGAGCTTTTTTAATTTCCTTTAATACTTCTTATAGTTCATTATTGTACCAACTGTTTGATGAGCCAAACCAAGTTTATGTCTTGTTTCTGACATAGACATACTTTGCTCTCTGAGTTTAATCATTTCTAACTTGGCACTTAAACTAAGAGGCTTATGACTTCCCTTTTTAACATAAGAACATAAGAAAGGAGGAACACTGCAGCAGGCCTTTTGGCCCATACTAGGCAGGTCCTTCACAATCCATCCCACTAACAGAGCTACCCAAGAAATAAGCTTTGATAATTCTATTTACTCATGTGCAAGTCCCACTCAAATCCAACCCCTCTCACTCATGAATTTATCCAACCTAAATTTGAAACTACCCAAGGTCCTAGCTTCAATAACCCTACTAGGCAGACTGTTCCACTCATCAACTACCCTATTTCCAAACCAATACTTTCCTATATCCTTTCTAAATCTAAACTTAAGAACATAAGAACATAAGAAAGGAAGAACACTGCAACAGGCCTACTGGCCCATACTTGGCAGGTCCATGTCAAAACCAACCACCAACAAAAATATTTGTCCAACCCATCCCCATCCAAGCAACAAGCCCCGACAACCCCCCTTCCTCAACCACTGTGCAAGTCCCGATCAAATTCAACCCCTCTCACTCACAAGAACACAGAAATAAGGAACAATGCAGCAAGCCAATTGGTCCACACTAGGTATGTTCCCCTAAAACCCAAAACCAATCCCACAAACAAAATCTCCTACCAAACCCACCTACTCCATCCATGGAATATGCTTTGATAATCAGGGCACCATAAAATACGGTACTGAAGGAGCTGAAGCACCTGGTACATCACTAGGCCACTGAATGAGCCGAAGCTCATGATCCATCACCAGGGCAGAGGGAGCAAAAGCACCTGATCCATCACCAGGGCACTGAATGAGCTGAAGTACCTGGTCCATCACCAGGCCGTTAAAGGAGCAGAATCACCTGGTCCATCACCAGGAAACAGAGGAAGTCGAAGCACCTGGTCCATCACCAGGACACTGAAGGAACTGAGGCACCTGGTACATCACCAGGGCATTGAAGGAGCCGAAGCGCCTGGTCCATCACCAAGGCACCGAGGGAGCCGAAGCACCTGGTCCATCACCAGGGCACTGAATGAGCTGAAGTACCTGGTCCATCACCAGACCGTTAAAGGAGCAGAATCACCTGGTCCATCACCAGGAAACAGAGGAAGTCGAAGCACCTGGTCCATCACCAGGACACTGAAGGAGCAGAATCACCTGGTCCATCACCAGGGCATTGAGGGAGCCGAAGCGCCTGGTCCATCACCAAGGCACCGAGGGAGCTGAAGCACCTGGTCCATCAGGGCACTGAGGGAGCCGAAGCACCTGGTCCATCACCAGGACATAAGAACATAAGAATGGAGGAACACTACTGGCCCATACAAGGCAGGTCCTTATCAAAACCACCACTACCTAAATATTTACTCCCGTACTCACGACACTTAATCAAACCCAGCCCCTCCCACCAGCGGTTATATTACAGCTTTATACATCATTAGTAAGGCCTCACCTAGATTACGCAGCTCAGTTCTGGTCTCCATTTTACAGAATGGATATAAATTCGTTAGAAAACATTCAGCGACGAATGACAAAGTTAATTCATAGCATTAGAAATCTTCCGTATGAAGAAAGATTGAAGACCCTTAAATTACATTCACTTGTAAGACGAAGAACGAGGGGAGACATGATCGAGGTATATAAGTGGAAGATGGGTATTAATAAGGGGGATATAAATAAGGTCTTGAGGATATCTCTCCAAGAGAGAACCCGCAATAATGGATTCAAATTGGATAAGTTTAGATTTAGAAAGGATATAGGAAAATATTGGTTTGGAAATAGGGTAGTTGATGAGTGGAACAGTCTGCCTAGTAGGGTTATTGAAGCTAGGACCTTGGGCAGTTTCAAATTTAGGTTGGATAAATACATGAGTGAGAGGGGTTGGATTTGAGTGGGACTCGCACTTGAGTTAATAGAATCATTAAAGCATATTTCTTGGATAGAATTGAAAATTAGGTTGGGCAATTATTCTGTTAGTGGGATGAATTGTGAAGGACCTGCCTAGTATGGGCCAACAGGCCTGCTGCAGTGTTCCTCCTTTCTTATGTTCTTATATATTTGTCCAATCTCTTTTTAAAGCCACCCAAGGTCCTAGCCTCTATCACCCTACTCGGAAGATTGTTCCACGCATCTACAACTCTGGAAAAATAAACACATAAGCAGTATAATGTGATCCTTTATTGACAACGTTTCGCCCACGCAGTGGGCTTTATCGAGTCACAGACAGATCTACCTGGAAAATGAGTAACATGAATATATATAGGGTATAGTCAGGTGGAGAATGCTGGGTCAGGTGGTGAAAGCTGCATGTGACAGTCTTAAAAGTAGTGTGATAGTTAAAAACTTTGTGTGACTTAAAGGACCTGCAGTGTTCCATTCTTGAGTTCTAGGTGGGATAGCGTTGAAGAAGTTTCTTGGCAATAGGTTCAGCTATGTTGTAGAAGCCGTTGTTCTGGTTGAAGTTGTTGGATATACAGATAAGTGATGATTCCAGGATTCTTCGGTATTGCGTGTTGTCTTCTCTGGCGATGAGTCTTGCGTTTCTTCTTCTAGTAAACTGATTGATGTTGGAGAGCTGAATGTTGAAGCGTCTGGGAGTTATGATGAGAATGTCGTCAACATACGGAGCCAGGTGACAGAAGAGCGATTTTCCACTATTATTCCCTCTTCTGTCACCTGGCTCCGTTATGTTGACGACATTCTCATTATAACTCCCAGACGCTTCAACGTTCAAGCTCTCCAACACAAACTCAACCAGGTCGAGCCATCAATCCAGTTTACACTAGAAGAAGAAGTCGACAACACTCTTCCTTTCCTTGATGTTCTTCTCTGCAAAGCTGACCATGAACTTCGTTTTAAAGTCTATCGAAAACCTACCAATCAACACGATCTTCTCCACTTCTACTCTCACCACGACACCAAAACTAAACGTGGTGTAATTATAGGCTTTTTCCTGCGCGCACTCAGAATCTGCAGCAGTGAGTTCCTTGAAGAAGAATGCTCCCTCATTGAACAAGTTTTTTCCAAACTTCACTATCCTCGTCACTTCATTAGAGACTGCAGACGACGGGCATTAAACATCTTCAACACACCCAGAGAAGACACTGCTGAGAAGAGATAACATAAGAACATAAGAACATAAGAAAGGAGGAACACTGCAACAGGCCTGTTGGCCCATACTAGGCAGGTCCTTCACAATCCGTCCCACTAACATAAGAACATAAGAACATAAGAAAGGAGGAACACTGCAGCAGGCCTGTTGGCCCATACTAGGCAGGTCCTTCACAATCCGTCCCACTAACAGAATATTTGCTCAACCCAATTTTCAATGCTACCCAAGAAATAAGCTTTGACAATTCTACCCACTCATGCGCGAGTCCCACTCAAATCCAACCCCTCTCACTCATGAATTTATCCAACCTAAATTTGAAACTACCCAAGGTCCTAGCTTCAATAACCCTACTAGGCAGACTGTTCCACTCATCAACTACCCTATTTCCAAACCAATACTTTCCTATATCCTTTCTAAATCTAAACTTATCTAACTTGAATCCATTATTGCGGGTTCTCTCTGAGAGATATCCTCAAGACCTTATTTATATCCCCTTTGTTAATACTCCATTTTCCACTTGTATACCTCGATCATGTCTCCCTCATTCTACGTCTTACAAGTGAATGTAATTTTAGGGTCTTCAATCTTTCTTCGTAAGGAAGATTTCTAATGCTATGTATTAATTTAGTCATTCTACGCTGAATGTTTTCTAACGAATTTATGTCCATTCTGTAATATGGAGACCAGAACTGAGCTGCGTAATCTAGGTGAGGCCTACTAATGATGTATAAAGCTGTAATATAACCTCTGGACTTCTGTTGCTAACACTTCTGATATAAATCCCAGTAATCTATTTGCCTTATTACGTACGCTTAGGCATTGCTGTCTTGGTTTAAGGTTGCTGCTTACCATCACCCCCAAGTCCTTCTCGCAATCTGTATGGCTAAGTTCTACGTTATTTAACTTATAAGTGCTTGGGTTATGGACACTCCGAGCTTCAGAACCTTGCATTTATCTACATTGAACTGCATCTGCCACTTTTCTGACCACGAATTAAGTTTGTCTAAATCTTCCTGAAGTTCTATGACATCTATGTTTGAATCAATTATCCTACCTATCTTCGTGTCGTCGGCGAATTTGCTCATATCACTAGTAATTCCTCATCAAGGTCATTGATATATATTATAAATAACAATGGGCCTAAGACTGATCCCTGTGGAACACCACTTGTTACAAGTCCCCATTCGGATTTAACCCCATTTATGCACACTCTCTGCTTCCCTATTGGTGAGCCATGCCCGGGATCCATGACAGCATTTTTTCCCCAAATGCCATGAGCTGCCACTTTTAACAGTCTCTTTGGGGCGGTACTTATCAAAAACCTTACTGGGGGAAAAAAAAACAATATCGAATTCTTTAATTCGTGATCCCAAAAGCCTCAAAAAGCTTTTCTGAAGAAGGTTAATAAATTAGATAAAGGGAAAGGGGCCCCCCGTGAATCCATGCTGGGTATCATTAATCAAATTATGGATTTTAGGGTGGCTTTTAATATCAGCCATAATTGACTCTAGTAATTTGCCTACAATTGAAAAACAGGCTTACGGGAGTTTGACCGGAAATGACTTGTCCCCTGCTTTAAAAAAAAGGGAAATTTCATTAGCTATCTTCCACATATCAGACCAATTTCACCTGTTTGAAGAGATAAATTAAAAATGTTAGATATTGGTTCACAGAGTTCCATTTTGGATTCCCTTTAAAAACCCTTGCAAAAAACTCATCAGGGCCAGGCGATTTATTTTGTTTCCCGTTTTCCAGCTGTTTCCCTAATCATTTCCCCTAGTGACTGTGATATTAACATAATTTATCTTCTTCGGGCCTCTGTTAAAATTAATTGGGGTATTATTAATGTCTTCCGGGAAAAAACCCAGAGAAAATAATTATTAAAAAAAGCAAATATTTTTTTTTTCCCTTTTCAGTAAGATGCCCAAAATTATTTTTAAGGGGGCCTATCTTTTTCCCTAACTTTTGTTCTATAAACCTGGAAAAAATTTTTTAAGGGTTTTTGAATCCCTAGCAACTTTAAAATTTTATAGTCAAGAATGGAACACTGCAGGTCCTTTAAATCACACAATGTTTTTAACTTCCCTCCACTACTTTTTTAAAACCGTCACATGCAGCATTCAACCCCCTGACCCAGCATTCTCCACCTGACTATACCCTTTTATATTCATGTTACCATTTTCCAGGTAGATCTGTTTTGTGCTAAAGCTCACTGCGTGGGCGAAACGTTGGGGGGTTTTAAAAGGGTCACGTTATACTGCTTTTTGTGTTTATTTTTTCCCTTGTGTCGGTATTTTTTACCATTTATTTCCCCCAGGGCGTTGGTTAAAATACA
>WNWK01016606.1:0-44478 GCA_009830355.1 Cherax destructor
TGATTCCTTCCCCTTCTATCTCTTCCTTTTCCTCTTTCCCCCTTTCTCCTCTGTGTTTTTTTTTTTTTTGCCTTGTATTTGTCCTTCTTTTATTTTATTTACATTTTTCCCCTCTGTGTTGTTGTCCTTACCCTATGGGGCCACCAGCTTCATTGCAGTGCTCCTTTCCTAGAATATGACTGACTCCACTACTACTACTACTACCAACCACTACTACCTCCATTATTACCCTCCACCACTTTCTGTGCCCTCCCTGTCTGCCTGCCTATAAATACCCCTTCTTCCTGTCCTGTGTGTTAGTGACTTTGTAAATGGTCCAAGTCGGCCCGGGAAACGTCGTCGTAAGCTCCTCTTTTTATATGTGCGGGTTGTGTGTGTATTTTCCAGTCACGGTATTGTCCCTTTCTTGTTATCTATACTCAGGGGTTGGGCTAAAAGCCCGCACCTTACTGCCGTCAATAGGACGGTTTCAAACCTCTTGTGACTACAAGAACTGCACAGATCCCCTGTCCAAAAGAAGTTCAAAACCCCTTGCTCATTGTAACATGAGCTATGGTATTGTTTGCACCATATGACAGGTATCCGGTGTCTTGATTGAAGAAGTATCACTGAGGAATGTCACACGTCCTAGTCTGGAACTTTGTTACACTTGCAATGTCACTATGTTCTTCAATATTTGTCTATTTGCAGTAATGTCACTACAAGAAGTTGCACAACTTCTCTGTAATATACCGCTAATTTGGATTGTTTTTTATACACAAAAACGCACTGGAACAGAGTTCTTTATCCGTTATCCCGGCGTTAATTTTCCCCTCTGTGATGTTATAAAGCAATCTGATCTCCTCCCCCCCTCTGGTGTGCCCCTGGGCGTCATCCCGACATAAAGAAAGTGTGGATCAAGCATGTTTTCCTTGCTTGCCAAACCTACGGAAGCAATACAGAATGCTTGATTTCTTGCTGTGTCTGGGCTTAGACGACTGTATATGCTATCTTTAACATGGTATTAGAATGAGTGTAGGATTTTATTAATTTTCATACTACTGTAAGAGATCAATTGTCTCTCATTAACTACATATAGGAGCACCAGTGGTCAGCCGGACGTCTTACAAGGAAGTGGCGTGTCTAACACTGGTACATACTGGTAAACATCTGTGTCCAATTACTTGCCGCAGTAAACAAGACGTCACTGCCCCTTTCTGAGGGTTTGGGGCCCCTCAGTTGAAAAGGGCTTGAAAGGGCTAAAGGGGGCCGATACCCCCCCTCCGGGAGAAATTTCTCCACATATACATTATGACACACGGTATGGTATATCCATGATGATGCACTTTATGGTATATCCATTATGATGCACGGTATGGTATATTCATGATGATGCAACTTGGGGTATATCCATGATGAAGCTAGGTATGGTATATCCACTAAGGTTTTTTTTTTTTTTTTTTAAGTTTCGTTCGATTTCCGTTTAGTAAACGTGTCGGAAAGTGTCAAAAGCACATTAGTATTATTGGGTAAAATCTTAAGAGATCTGCAAAACATCTGCCGCCACCAACGGATTGAAATAAAAAAAAAAATAGGTCAAAATGTGTATTTTCTTTCAAAGTCAACATTGCCTTAGAACTGGTTGCAATAACAAGGAATAACATTCTTAAGACTTAGAATAGCTTTTCAATTTCTCTTTAAAAACATTTTTTCTTCACATTTCCTTTAATCACAAGTAATATCAGTCCATTCGGTTATTCTGAAAAAAAAAAAAAAAAAAAATCTTTTCTTCCTTACTTCAACTCTCAACCTCTTAGCAGTGTTTATGAAATCCTTTATTTTCACAATATTCTCCTATAGAAGATCTTCCCTAATTTATATATCTTATAACCCTCTAATTCCTTGATGTTCTTACATTTTTATAACATTTATTTGTTATGCTTTAACTGTGCAAATGTTATTTTTAGTGACTTATGTCTGTTTTTCTCCTATTTTCAAATTCGCATTTATATGAGAATAGGTTGTTGATATTTGAATGGAAGATGCATTTATGTGTTTTACAGTCACTTTAATTATCTTTATTAGTGATTTTATTTCCTTTTTGGACAATAACTATTTTATCTCCATCAACAACGTCCCTTAATAACATTGATATTTGCAATTTTTTTTTTTTTTTTTTAATTTCTTGACTTCATTGGATCTTGCAGTGAAGTATTTAGCTAGTGCAACCTGTTGTACAGTCTATTTTCTGAAGAAAATTTTACAAAACTGTGCTCAGTTGCATATTTATATGCTTCCAGACCTTTCCTTCCTTCTCTAAGTTTCTGTTTGTATTTTCATAAATATCTTGTGCTAGCTGAAACTTCAGTTCTAATCCTCTCATATGCTTAGTTATTCCTGGAAACTATTCCCTTTTTTAGATTTTAACTTTTTTAGCCTTTAAATTATTTCTTATGACTTTTTTTTTTTTTAGCTAGTTCGTGATTTATTAACTCTTTTCTTCATTATCTCAGTTTGATCAGTTAATGTGAGGAGGCATTTTTAAACTTCTATTTCATTATTTTTTAAACTGAATTTTTCTTATTTAAATTCTTACCTTTCCTGATTTTTTCAATTTTAGTCATTTCATCCATCCATCCACTGGCTTTTATTGTCTGCTGTTGTGTATGCACAGTTAGCTAGGATTTAAAGGAGCTGGCATGCCTCGTGTGTCTGCGTGAATGGGCCAGAGGGTCAGGATTGTGCTAAGGATGTTTTCGAAAACGCCTTAATTGTATGTTGACATTCTGGGTTCCTGAGGTATCCAGTAGGACTGGTGTATTTTTGGGGCAGAGTGTCACAGATACCACCGTGTGACACTTGTAAGTTGGAGTCATTAATAATCAGCTTCGTCAACCAATGGTATTCGGGGCGAGAATAGGAGGTATTGTGTTTCTTGGGGAGGGGGAAATTCTGTATTCCACGGCACCTCAGTATATTCTCTGAGTCCAAGTAGAGTTACAGAGTCCGTATTAAATCTGTTTTTTTTTTTTTTTTTTCTGACTCATTCTTCAAGACATCATAATCAACTGAGAACCTATCTCTCTGTACTCATTTTACCCAGTATTTCATGGGTTCATAAGACTCACTCTTCCCTGTACTTGTAAGGATGTGTACGCTCGAGAGGTGTCTGTCAAGAGTCTAGTGAGGAGTACTTAGACCCATCAATAGGCAACTGAGGCTCGACAGCTGTGCTTAGGCAGACTGTCTGCTGATATGAGGTGACGCTTCTGTGGGGGGTCGGTCGCTCCCATGCAGAACCCGACACCATACTGACCAGCTGGGTGTGTGGAGTGGCAGGGCAGTAATTCCCATCACTAAGCCACTTTTGACAGTGTCACTGTCTTTGCGGTCACTTCCCCCACCATTGGGGAGGGCCCAAATATCTATGGCCGCCAGCTGTACCAGCAGGAGGTATTACTGTTGTCATTCACTGCACAAATTTGCTGTAGTGTCACTGCCAAGTAATAGGTCTATTTGCCCAACCTTGTCAGACTTGAAATCAAGGTCGGCAAGTCCTACATTGGCTTCTTTAAATATAGCAATGGTCTCCTGCAAGCCTCTCATTTGTAAATTATCAGGAAGCTGTTCTGCTTCTAGTAAACTGATCGTTTGTAACTGGCCACCCAGAGCAACTGCTACACTGGCTAGATCATATAAAATTATAAGAAATTGAGAAATATATATAATACATCATATAAACATGTATATACATTGTGGCCAATTCTGGGGTCGCAATAGTAGGTGTATAATACATTAGCCTAAGGAGGCTTCATTACTAGATTAGTCTTACAGATTAAGTGTATGAAGAAATGGGCACCTGTTCATAGGCATATGTGGGTCACTGCTTGTCCCCCCCTTCCTTTCCTCCCCACTTACGGAGGTTAACCGTCTGGGAAATCAACCATGTCCCGTGATTTCCCACAGGTTCCATACTGGTGCTGTATACTTAGTATGGACTTGATATACATGGTACATAGCAGGGCTACTCAACTACTATAAGCAAAGGTCCACTTGGACAAGTACCATTGTATGCAAAGGTTCGATACATTTTTACAAACAATCATGAAAAGCAACAAATCCGAGTATTGGTCAGTCAGTGTACTCATCATTTTCTATGAACTTCATTTTCAGTCCTCGTCTTATAAAAATTTACAAAATATGAAGATAAATAGTGGGAAAATAATTTTTACGAACAAATTTTGAATTTTTTTTTTTACTCAAATTGGTTTAAATGGAGTTTTCAAACTGAAAAATTAATATATATCCTGATTAACAGAATGTTATATAGTAAAAATTACACTACAACAGGATTTGAAGTTTTATTAAAAAAATCCGAATTTTAACATGTGTTGTATGCATTCCATTCAGATAGAAAAATGTATTAATCCCGCTCTTGTGTACCAACTGATCCTAAACGTGGTAACAGCTGTTATTTAACTAAGCTTTCTCCTGAAGCCCGGGGTCCACTACAACACTCAGAAGGTCCGGATTCGGACCGCGGGCCGCCAATTGAGTAGCCCTGGTATAGTGACTTGAATGATTCTTTACCTAGATGTCTATGGCATACTAAGAATATGATACACGCACATATAGACATGCCCTCTTGACCAGAGAACCAGCAGTTAAGAGTGTAGCAGGAGAGGCCCCACTGTTATGCTAATTGCTTGGTTCATTCCGCCAGTCACAGGAAAGCCTCTGACAATTCTGTGAAGAGACGTCTGGGACTCGTGGAGTAAAATTGGTAGACTTACCTCCAAGTCTGGTAGAACACGGTTCTCACCATGACTCTTGCTTGCAAATTGTCTTAGTGTACATATCCTCTGCAAATACTATACATTGCACATTTCTTCGGTGAAGGAAAATGTATTGAAGTTATTCTCTGCTGTTCTTCCCTTGTCCCTACACTGCTAATTAGTTATCATGCTGACTTAGTTACGAGCATGTGCACAGATAACAAGACTACACCTGTATTCATAAAAATACCTAAAAGCTAGTCTTAAAATTTGCCAGATGCGGATTTGCTACTGGAGTTGATTGATGTGCGCCTCAGGTGGTATGCTCGGCACGATATTCACTTCAAGGAGCTTCCTTTGAAGGTTTGCAGGCTTTGCCCATTGAGCCTGTACTCTGTGTGTTTTCTTATCTATTTGTGATTGCAGGGGTCGAGTCACAGCTCCTGACTCCGCCTCTTCATTGTGTGTGTGTGTGTATTTGTGTGTGTACTCACCTAGTTGTGGTTGCAGGGGTTGAGTCATACCTCCTGGCCCCGCCTCTTCACTGGCCGCTACTGGGTCACTCTCCCTGCGCCATGAGCTTTGTCATACCTCTTCTAGAAGCTATGAATGGATCCTGCCTCCACTACATCACTTCCCAAGCTATTCCACTTCCTGACCACTCTGACTGAAGAAATACTTCCTAACATCCCTGTGATTCATCTGAGTCTTCAACTTCCAACTGTGTCCCCTTGTTGCTGTGTCCCATCTCTGGAACATTCTGTCTCTGTCCACCTTGTCAATTCCTCTCAGTATCTTATATGTCGTTATGATGTCCCCCTATCTCTCCTGTCCTCCAGTGTCGTCAGGTCGATTTCTCTTAACCCTCTCCACATAGGACATACCCCTTAGCTCCGGGACTAGTCTTGTTGCAAACCTTTGCACTTTTCTAGTTTCTTTACGTGCTTGGCTAGTGTACGGTTGTACTTATAACGGCTGTTCACGTGATTTCAAACCTCTGGCCATGTGATCTGGCATTAGCCAATCATAGGCCTGCCTTTGAATGTCTCAGTGCCGTGCGGCCCCTCCAGCAGTTCCCTTGGGGTAGGCATACGAGACGGACACAGGCATAGGCCTCAGCCCATATATCCAACGCCTCATTAAACGCTACCAAAACCAAGCTCATCGTCTGTTAATAATACAAATCTATGCAAAGAACCCCACAACACAAATGGTGACAGCTTGTGGGCCTAGATTTTGTGTAATCTGAGCAGATTTAACAAGAAGAGGAAGAGCCGGTGTTCAGTGCCTCCAGCGTCACATCAACCGCTGCCAGCGACTCACCTTCCCTCACCCGTGACGTCACCCATCCAAGACTCTTCTGAAGCAGTGTTTCCAGTCTTCTGGCTTCTAATTGCAAGTAAACCTCCGAAGAGTTGATCTGGGTTTTGCAATTAAGCCAACAAGTAAGCCAGTTTATGGGAAGAGCTTAAGCCAAGCCTGCAGTCATCCAGTCTGTCTCTTGTCATCCATCCTGCATCTCACTGCTGTGTGCAAGTAAGAGAATTCAGGTTTACCAGTCCTAAGAGCTAAGCCAGCTTCTTCAGGAAAGCCAGTTATACAAGTAAGCCAGTCGTTTCTTCAGCAAGCCAGTTCCTTGCAGTTTTGTCTCCAATCGCTCTGTGCTACAAGTTGGACGCTTGTCAGAGTGATTTCACCATTCCTGTGGCTTATTGTACAAAAAGCCACCTGGGTTAGTAGTCCCAAGGCCGTGAGAACTAGTGTACTGGCCGAACCCCGTGACGTCATCGCCCACCGCCAGCGAGTCAGGCAGCAGTGACCCCATCCACGCGCGCCCACTCACCACCCACGCTAGTGTAAACAAAGATACCACCTGCTCACACTACCCTCTACCAGCCAACATTTTGTGGTATTTCTACCCTATCTGGGGTACCAGCAGCATTGTTTCTGGCTCACATAGCAAGTCGAGAGTGTCTTCCTTCATCCCAGAGCGCCAACGTAAAAGCTTGCTGTGTGAGTTCTTCGGAAAGCGCATTTCTTCAAGATTGTAAGCAGTCATCGACCAGGAATATATTCTCTCCACCTACACTCGTCGTTCATTCATCATTAGACTTTATTCTATTATAGACATTCGTGTGTGTGAGACATTTAAGCAGTGAATTTTCTTAGTGACATTTAAAGACTTGTGTTTCAGTTTCGTGTAAATTTATTTCAAATACTTTTTCAGTTTTTCATGTATTCCGTGTCTCCTTTTATATCTATGTTCCTTGTGTAAACTCGTACACATGCAGTAAGTACTTGTGTATAAATTTTCTTGTCCTTCAGTGCAGTATTTGATTTATTCGTTATTATTGCAGTGTTTATTAATTCCCTGTCCTTCATTTTTTTTCCCAGTGCATTCCCTTGTGTTTTTATGCAGTGTCTGTGCATAGTTCCTTATTGTTTATGCCCCAGTGTTCCTAGTTGCATATTTCATTTTCCTGTGTGCCATTCAGCGTGTCCCATTAATTTTTTGTGCCAGTATCTCACATGTTTTAGTTCAACAGACAATTTATATTTTTGTGTCAACCTGTGCCTCATTTTTTTAAATTTTGCAGAATCTGTTCATCGAATATATTTTGTCTGAAGCAGCAAGAACTATCTCTTTATACATATTTTTAAATGCAAGATCTTATTGCATAAACTATCACATTCACTGACTGAATCTTGTTGTGTTGTGTATTCTCCTGCAAAACTGTAAGTTTTTTTTAACCTTTATTTCAGTTTGTGTATTATTGTCTTTGTGTTGATCTTATCAAAATTCCTTGAACAAATTAACTCTTAACCCTTATATGTAAAGTAAAGTAATATTCATTATAATCATTTTCATTAGTTTTCTTAAGTGAACTAAGAGTTAAAGTGTTCATTCTCCTTGTGCCCAGTGCAACATTGATTTTTAATTGATGCAGTAAATTGTTTATGCAATACCATACATTGATTACACTTTAAAATTATTCTCCAGTAGTGATTACTTGTTCTTGTTATTTTTGCATACAGTATTGTGCACCTTATTCCATTTTACTCAGTGTTATCCTGAAAAGTGCTAATAATTCAATGCAAGTTGTCAGCATCATAGTTAATTCTTCTGCCAGCAATGCATATTAAATTCTAGTGTCATTTTCTTTTAAGAAAATTTGTTTTCTAGTACTTTTCCAGTTGAATACAATTTTTATTGTATTTCCACTTTGCATTGATTTATTATTTCTCATCTAGTACTTGTGTTTGAATTCCAGTAGAGAGAGATCATTTTTGCAGTTAATCCTTACAGTAGTCAGTATTGCCTTTTATTGCAATTTGTAAAGTAATTCCTTAAATTTTACAGTCAAAAATCAGTGAGTGAGTTGTCATTTCTTGTGCAGTGTATATTAGTTGTTTTAACCCCTTTTCTACATCTAATTCAATTATTCTTAATTCCCATTTTAACTAATTGTGTACTGTGAATATTTTACCATTCTCATTTTTACCTGAATTAGTCTTTGTGCAATTTTCTTTGCTCAGTCATGTCTCAGGAAAATGTAACTTGTAATGGGGTGAGTGTTGCCAGTCAAGGCAATGACGTGGGACTGCCTAGTCAGAATCAATTGAATAACGAACGACAAAAGACTCCTCGTTCTTCTAACTATTCTAGAGACCCCATTGATTCACTACCCCTTTTTAATGGTGACCCAGACAGTCTTGACGACTGGTTCCTTGCAATTCGTTCAAGGGCAAGTTCCGTGGAAAGTCCGCCATCGGAGGAGCGCCTTATTACTATGGCAAAAGAATCCTTGGCTAGGTCGCCTGCCGCTAATAATGTGTTGACTCTTTTGCGAATGAAAGAATTCAAAGGTCTAACTAAATGGGAAGATTATGAATCAAGATTACGTAAGTTCCTCAATCCTAAGGAGGCCGTAGATCCGTTTATTGTACTAAAGGAACTAGTGAACGCGGTCCCTAGGCACGATGAACAGCTGTGTCAATTTGCTTTCAGGTTAGATGCCCTCTTATCATCGTTTGCGACTGGATTCCAAAAATCCTCCTTCTTCCCGCCTGGCCATGTAATGGATGGTTGGTCAATAGGTAAATTTGCAGCTTATGGTGCCATTAAGCAATTGATGCCACCTACAGCAGTATATGCTTATAAGGCAAGTCCTTTAACTGTCAGTGTAGAACCTCTTGAAGCTCTCGGACATGTCCGTGATTTGTGTCCCCCCAAATCGTTCCCTCATCGTAGGTCAGTACAATCAACATTACCTGAGTTACAGCACTCAACCCCCCCTGTCGTTTGTGCAACACGGCAAGGCCCTAGTAACTATCATTCCCGTTCTTCTTCCAAAGGGAGTGTGAAAAGTCAGTATGCTCATAGTAACCGTAGTACCTATAGTGACCACAGCAGACGATCTGCTATAACTGTGGTTACAGAGGTCATATTGCAATAAACTGTCCTGACAATGCCTCTAAGAAACGTCGCACTGTCGAAGAGCCCTATCCAGACTTACCTTATTGCACTTATCACCGGATAGCTGGCCATGATACTTCCGAGTGTAATGCCTTAAATAACCGCGGGTATTCCAGATCCTTCCGTGGTCGCTCATACAGTAGAAGTAGAAGAGGTAATAGAGGCCGTGGTTCCCAGCCTAATAACCAGAACCAAGCAAAGTTTGTGAACTCGGGGGAATCCGAGCGCCCCAATCAGACCGACCCGTGGTGACAGTAGGAGATACGGAGTACTCCATCCCCATCCAGAATTCCTTCGAGGCTCTGTGTCTTAGTACAGGTCAGTTTAAAGAATCGCATTTAGATCATATGAAGTTAGTATGCGATGATGATGACGAAGTCCCTGTCACCCCTAATAATCAGACAAGTGAGACAGAATCTGATAATTCTCCTGTTGCTGTACCCTCTACCTCTAATGATCAGTCAGATCAACTTGAATGTCGTTATTCCCTACGTACACGCCAAGTGTTGAGAAGTCCTCGAGTATCATTTGTAGATACCAGTGTAGATCCTCCTCAATCAGAAGTTGAGTTACCTATTGTAACAGAGTTTGATCCACCCAGAGATGATAATTATACAGCCTATATCAATCTCACCCTAGCAGAGTTGGGGTTAAATGTAAATAACTTGTATAGATAAATATGTAGTAAGCGTTTAACTGTGTGTTATAATATCTACTTAGTATTACTCAAATTTTTTTTTTTTGTGTGTTCACGTTCTCTCCGAGTTCTGAGAATTAACAGTATAGATTTGTGTGCACCATATCTACCTTGTCTGTTAATCACTACCTTCTTGTAAATATATTTCCTCAGAATTCGTAGATCACATGAAGACAGTTCGATCGAACAAATTATTTTTTTTATCTCTTTTATCATGATTTTTCTAGAATGAGCTCATTTAATTAATTCCTATGTATCATGATGCATCATATAGTAATGTAGATTATTCCGTCACGATAATATCCATGTGAAGTATAATGTTAACTGTTGTGTACTTTGACATTGTATAGAATCAGCTGAGAGTTGTTGCCTGTTGCCCTTAGTTTGTATAGTTGTATGTCGAGACGCCATACGTAGCATGCCCGAGCTGTACGGTTGTACTTATAACGGCTGTTCACGTGATTTCAAACCTCTGGCCATGTGATCTGGCATTAGCCAATCATAGGCCTGCCTTTTGAATGTCTCAGTGCCGTGCGGCCCCTCCAGCAGTTCCCTTGGGGTAGGCATACGAGACGGACACAGGCATAGGCTCTCAGCTCCCATATATCCAACGCCTCATTAAACGCTACCAAAAACCAAGCTCATCGTCTGTTAATATTACCAAATCTATGCAAAGAACCCCACAACACACTAGGTGTGGGTTCCAAACTGGTGTTGCATACTCCAATATGGGCCTAACGTACACAGTGTACAGGGTCCTGAACGATTCCTTATTAAGATGTCGGAATGCTGTTCGTAGGTTTGCTAGGCGCCCGTATGCTGCAGCAGTTATTTGGTTGATGTGCGCCTCAGGAGATGTGCCTGGTGTTATACTCACCCCCCAGATCTTTTTCCTTGAGTGAGGTTTGTAGTCTCTGGCCCCCTAGACTGTACTCCGTCTGCGGTCTTCTTTGCCCTTCCCAAATCTTCATGACTTTGCACTTGGTGGGGTTGAACTCCAGGAGCCAATTGCTGAACCAGGATTGCAGCCTGTCCAGGTCCCTTTGTAGTTCTGCCTGGTCCTCGTCCGATTGAGTTCTCCTCATCAACTTCACATTATCTGCAATCAGGGACACTTCGGAGTCTATTCCTTCCGTCATGTCGTTCACAAATACCAGAAACAGCACCGGTAATAGGACTGACCCTTGTGGAACCCCACTCGTCACTGGCGCCCACTCTGACACCTCACCACGAACTATGACTCGCTGCTGTCTTCCTGACAGGTATTCCCTGATCCACTGGAGTTCCTTCCCTGTTATCCCTGCCTGTTCCTCCAGCTTTTGCACTAATCTCTTGTGTGTAACTGTGTCAAACGCCTTCTTACAGTCCAAGAAAATGCAATCTACCCCCATCCCTCTCTCTCTTGTCTTACTGCTGTCACCCTGTCATAGAACTCCAGTAGGTTTGTGACACAGGATTTCCCGTCCCTGAAACCGTGTTGGCCGTCGTTGATAAACTCATTCCTTTCTAGGTGCTCCACCACTCTTCTCCTGACTATCTTCTCCATGACTTTGCATACTATATATGTCAGTGACACTGGTCTGTAGTTTAGTGCTTCATGTCTGTCTCCTTTTTTAAAAAATAAGACTACATTTGCTGTTTTCCATACCTCAGGTAATCTCCCTGTTTCGATAGATGTGTTGAATATTGTTGTTAGGGGTACACATAGCTCCTCTGCTCCCTCTCTCAGGACCCATGGAGAGATGTCCGGCCCCATCGCCTTTTAGGTATCTAGCTCACTCAGCAGCCTCTTCACTTCTTCCTCGGTTGCATGTATTGTGTCCAACATTAGGTGGTGTACTCCACCTATCTGTCTTTCTGGAGTCCCTTCTGTCTCCTCTGTGAACACTTCTTTGAATCTCATGTTGAGTTCCTCACATACTTCGTGGTCGTTTCTTGTGATCTCTCCTCCTTCCTTCCTTAGCCTGATTACCTGGTCCTTGACTGTTGTTTTCCTCCTGATGTGGCTGTACAACAGCTTTGGGTCAGATTTGGCTTTCGCTGGTATGTCATTTTCATATTGTCGTTGTGTCTGTGCATTTGTGTGTGTATGTATTTGAGTGTGTGTGTGTATTTGTGTGTGTGTGTGTATTTTTGTAAATCTACTGAGAAATACACATTTTCCAATGTACAAAATATTTTCAGTAAGCTATTAAACACCAAGTAACTATTTACTCACTGATATGCACGAAATAAGAACAATTAGTTGCTTTAATTGTGAAAGTTTGGAACAAATTCAACCTTAAATTTACTTAATTACGTCATTAAGAGAGATGTGTCTGTAAATTCACCCAGAAACATTTACATGTAGAGGTGTTGCTAACATTGCATTTCTAAGGTGTAATTTCAAGGCTTCAGCTGAGAGGCGTGATCGATATTTTATTTGTCAAATACATTAAGACTGAAAAATAGACATTATATAAGCAAAGAGAATCAAGTGTCATGAAGATCTTCACTGCTAATTCAGGAAATTCTTGTGTGCAAGTCTCAATTCACCATTTATTTCATAACTCCAGCCCCTTGTACCTGGTTTAGCTAACAGTGTCAAGAAATCTTGCAAGCAGCTTATGAAGAATACACGGCGGTAACTGGTTGTTTTCTGCGGTCAGTGCTAGTGTTGTTAGGCACTGTGAACCACTGATACAGTGCCTAACAACATTGCACGTCTCATAATTGATTTGGACTATTGTCAATATTGATGACACTGTGCTTTTGGGAGATTCTGAAGAGAAGTTGCATAGGTTGGTGGATGAATTTGGTAGGGTATGTAAAAGAAGAAAAGTAAAAATGAATATAGGAAAGAGTAAGGTGATGAGGATAACAAAAAAATTAGGTAACGAAAGATTAGACATCAGATTGGAGGGAGAGAGTATGGAGGAGGTGAATGTATTCAGATATTTAGGAGTGGACATGTCAGCAGATGGGTCTATGAAGGATGAGGTGGATCACAGAATTGACGAGGGGAAAAGGGCGAGTGGTACACTGAGGAGTCTGTGGAGACAAAGAACTTTATCCATGAAAGCAAAGAGGGGAATAGATGAGAGTATAGTTATAACAAAGCTCTTATATGGGTGTGAAGCATGGATGGTGAATGTTGCAACAAGGAGAAGGATGGAGGCAATGGAGATATCATGTCTAAGGGCAATGCAGAGAATTCGTTGTTTGGAAATTAGGATGAGGTGCTGGATTACCAAAACTATTATCCGGAGGGATGAGGAGGGGTTGTTGAGGTGGTTCAGATATGAAGAGAAGATGGAACAAAATAGAATGACTTCGAGAGTGTATAAATCTGTAGTAGAGGGAAGGCGAGGTAGAGATCGGACTAGGAAAGGTTGGAGGGAGGGGGTAAAGGAGGTTTTGTGTGCGAAGGGCTTGGACTTCCAGCAATCATGCGTGAGCGTGTTAGATAGGAGTGAATGGAGGCAAATGGTTTTTAGGACTGGACATGCTGTTGGAGTGTGAGCAAGGTACCATTTATGAAAGGATTCAGGGAAACCGGCAGGCCGGACTTGAGTCCTGGAGATGGGAAGTACAGTGTCTGCACTCTGAAGGAGGGGTGTTAATGTTGCAGTTTTATAAATGTAGTGTAAAGCACCCCTCTGGCAAGACAGTGATGGAGTGAATGATGATGAAAGTTTTTCTTTTTCGGGCCACCCTGCCTTGGTGAGAAACTGTCGATGGGTTAATAAAAAAAAAATAATATTGTCAATAAACTTAAGTAGAGAAGGTGATGAAGGCCAACATAAAGAATATTTACACCCAGTTAGTCACTATATTTACATCTTTACTTGGAAAATAACAATTTAAGCGGCATCGTAATACAAGGAAGTGATACTTAATAATTCCACAAACAACGAAGAACTCAAGACATTCATCGAGGACCAGAATTCCTGGGGCATCATTATAGCTGCCAGAGCCCTGTCAGAGGGCATTGCTATTTTGTATTACTTCTTCAACCCAAGATACATCGAGCCAGAACGCTTCAAGCACATACCTCCATGTTGGACTTGTTACTCATTCAATCATTCCACCACTGAATGCCACCACTGAATGCCACCACTGAATGCCACCACTGAATGCCACCACTGAATGCCACATCAATGATAAGATCTGCTTCACTTGCGGAAATCACGGCCATAACTATCGATCCTGCACCTTCACTACTAATCAACTACAAGAGCATCCACCACACACTTGCAGGAAAATGTCCAGTACGTAAGGATATCTTATCCAAGAAGATCAAAGAAGACATGAAGAAAACCACTGTTAATTCTCCTGCTTATGTTGCAGTAACAAAGACACTATCAAGATGCTACAGGCCACTGCATGTTAATTAGTATATGGTAATTTAAGGTAATGAGTGCAGGATAATATATATGAACGAATATGTAGAAGAGGACAATGTAATTATAGTGGATGGGTATATTGTACAGTAGATATATGTGTATAGGACACAGTTCATGGCATATTCAGTGAAATACATTGATAAATACATGACACAGTTATAGTTAAATGCATGAAAAGCCATTGAGGATGGTGGTGGTCTCACGACATAGTCAACAAGCAGTGACCAGCACATAACACAAAAACCATAGTTGATGGGCTGGTTTCCAGACATAGTCAATAACATTAACATGTACATAATCGTGGATGATGGGAATGGCTTCAAGACATTGTCAACGAACAATGAGCAGTGTATAACACAAAAACCATTGTTAATGAGGGTGGCTTCAAAACACAGTCATCAAACAGTGACCAGTACATAACACCAGAACGTAAAGAGCATCAAGAACCAACCTTCTGCTAGCGTCAGTAAGAGAAGAAGAAGGAAACCAGCGCTAAGGTTACCAGTGCACTGCATCCTTGTGTGCCTCCCGACCCACCACACACCACTGTCACCAGCACGAGTGCTTCTAGTACACACTGTGTCTTCCCTCACCTCTCAAGCCTGGTGGTGGCCACTATTTCACCCACCCACCTGTTGCCACTTAGATCTCAGCCATTTCCTACAAATTAGTGAGAATTTTCCTACAAATTATGTGTATAAACCCAGACAGTTTCCCACAAAAATAATGAAATAGTACATAATAGCGATTGCAGTATTTATTCTAAATTGTCACAAAATGAAACACAAAGGCAAATTGTTTTGAAACTTAAAATTCACACTAACATTTGCCATGTGCAAATTATAATAAGTCTACAGTGGTATGAATAAAAATTCCTTTCTTCAAGTGGGCTTGGATAATAGTTTTACGTGTTAGGCTTTGGCCCCGACCCCTGGAAATGTTGCAGTCACCCTAAAAATTATTATTTTTCTGTGAACACTGACAAGCATATTCATTTTCCAATTTTTAAAAACCAATATCCAAAAAAAGAAGATAGCAGCACTGGACCAGTTGTCTTCCGACTACAACTTTCAAGTGCTAAAAATTTCCCGTCAGTGTAACCAGCCTCTATATAGATAACCCGCGTATAGGAGACAAGTGCTTAAGACGACGTTTCGGTCTGACTTGGACCATTTACAAAGTCACACTGACACTAAAAAGGGAGCCAGTATATACAGGCGAGGGGGACAGGAACGGGACCAAGCCAGGAAGAAAAGGAAGCTGGTAGTGCAAGTAGTAGTAGAAGTAATAGCGGGTTTATAATAATAATAATATCTTTATTTACCACAAGTACATGTACAAGGTATACAGGCCTACCTGACATCAATGACATACTACTATATAGAAAGCCCCTTGTTATGCAGAGCATTTCCCGCAAATTAGGGTATTGACCCAGGATGCGACCCACACCAGTTGACTAACACCAAGGTACCCATTTTACTGATGGGGGAACATAGACAACAGGTGCAATAAGATCACAGTAAACAGGTGATATCACAGTATGCAAAACAACCACTATGAAAAAATAACGAAATTCCAAGCGATTTCGTGACTTCTCTCATTGTCAAGGAACTAGACAACATGTGTAAAGAAACACGCCCAATATTTCTACTCGCGCTGGGAATCGAACGCAGACCCTCGCCGTGTGAAGCGAGAGCTTTAGCCACCAGGCCACGGGGCACGGGGTGTTGTATTGTTTTACCTTTTTGTTCTTCTTAACCATCGTAATATAAGTTTCAGAATCTTTCTCTTGTATCCTCTGGTGTGTTCAATAGTTCCTTTGCAAATGACTTTCAATTATTTTAGCTGCATTCCTTTCAACAATAAGGTATAACATACACTGCATGGCATTTTTAACTATGGCAATTTAGTGTTGATATAACTGGGACTATCAGAAGAAATGTTCACGGAATGTTGGGCGAACAAGGGCGTATATTAAAATCTAATGGTTATAATAACCATAATTTTAAATGGGTGGACTAGTAAGCCAGCGGAAGGCTTCGGTCAGATGACCACAATCTCCAGCTGCGGGTCATTAAGACCCACGTCAGGGAAATACTTATCATATTTCCTGGCAAACCTTACCTAACCTAACCTAGGGCGTTTCATTTGGCATTTTTTCAATGAAAGGTATATTTTAAAAAAGCTGTAACCATAATATTGTTCAGTATAACGAATAAAAATCTAAATTCAGTTAAAAATATAGGTTAAAACGAGGCCTTGGCTCACCTCTGAATCTCTGATAATTTTTGCCAATGTTGTTCAGTCTCTGAGAGGTAAATTGGTTCTAAGAACTTTTAACATATAATTTACCTATACGATTATTTCATTAATTAAATAACATTAGATTTGACTAGTCTGAACTTTTTCCCTGCAAAAATCTCGCATAAGAAAAATTCTCTAGAAATTTATATCCGAAAAAAAAAAAAATATCACAAAAAATACCACAAATTTCAGGGTATAAATGTCCTCCCAGAAAGGTTCCCATATGAGGCCATTCCTCCCACAGATTTGTGGGAAGTACCAAGAAAATGGCAACACTGCCACTCAGCAGCCATTTAGTGGACAACGTCTCGCCAAGCCAAGAGTCTGGCAGTGGTTGCAGTCATACCAACGTACCAGCAGCGTCTCTACCACACTCTGTGGGAACTTATGAGATGCCCACTCTGACAATCACTGTAGACACAGATAACACTAGACTCCTTAAGTCCTGTTCTCACAAGAACACGTAGCTACACTTTTTTAGAGATGGTTAACTGACCTGCAGGAAATTCCTGCCTCCATGCACAAACTAGAACACACTTGTGTTTTGAAGTCTATCCTAGCTAGAAATCCCCTGATTCTACCCAGTCTAACTAGACTTCCGTCTCTCACTCTCACCTAGACGCCACGTGCACAAAAGAATGGTTCTTGTAAACAGTTAAAAATGTGTTTGGTAATCGCAGCAAATGCTTCAGGGGTCCCTGTATTCATCTGGGTTTCCCTAACTAATATGTACGTGCATAACATGATTACTAGCTCCTGGCCTAATAGCCAATGGATAATTACTCAGCAATCCTGGTCGTAATTACCTTGTAGTGGGCACAAGGGCCGCCCCTAACTACAACCTAACTATTCCCATGTTTGCTCCAAAAATTGGTGGCCACCTACATGGGAAAAATACTGAAACGAGTTCTGGTAGGAATCTGGCTTCAGATTGTGTACAGTGCCTTCAATTATAAAGTTGTTGAGTTTGAATAACCCACCACTATTATTATATAATGAATGTTTATCATATTTTATAATTGCCAATTCTATAATATTTCATTCAAGCCAAGAAGAACAAGGAATGACAACTCTGGCTTCTAACCAATTTGGAGAGTTACAGCAGGTCCTATTGTGGCTGAAATCGCATTTGATTCGTATGCAGTTTGTATCGAATATCGGTGTTGTGATATCCTGACATTTGTAGGTTTGTTGATCCGTCCCATGTAAGATAAGGTGCAGCCATTGCAACTGATCCTGTAGACACCACCAATACAGTGTTGAGGAGAATTCTTTATCAAAATGCTTTTAACAGTCCGTGAATTCTTAAAAACTACTTGTATATTGCATCATTTTTCTTAGGGCATTCTGCAGGACAAATAAATTCTCATTGTATGGGAGATGTTATCCTGGGCTCAGTCCTATGATAAGTTTCCTTAGCTGCCAGCAACGATGAATCTACAAACTCCTTAGGGTACTGCAGTTTCGTGGCGGTATTAAATATTTTCCTAATTTCGTCAAGGAGAAACTCTGGGCCTGACAACACTGGAGAACAGGAGGGTTAGGGAAGACATGATAACGACATACAAAACACTGCGTGGAGTAGACAAGGTGGATAGAGACAAGATGTTCCAGAGAGGGGACACAGAAACAAGAGGTCACAATTGGAACTTCAAGACTCAGATAAGTCAAAGGGATGTTAGGAAGTATTTCTTCAGCCATAGAGTAGTCAGGAAGTGGAATAGTCTAGGAAGTGATGTAGTGGAGGCAGGAACCATACATAGCTTTAAGACGAGGTATGATAAAGCTCATGGAGCAGGGAGAGAGGGGACCCAGTAGCGATTAGTGAAGAGGCGGGGCCAGGAGCTGAGTATCGACCCCTGAAACCACAATTAGGCGAGTACACACACAAACAGACACACACATAAACAGACAAACGCAGACACATACAGACACATACACACACAACCAAATAACTGCTGCAGCATATGGGCGCCTAGCAAACCTAAGAACAGCATTCCGACATCTTAATAAAGAATCGTTCAGGACCCTGTACACTGTGTACGTTAGGCCCATACTGGAGTATGCAGCACCAGTCTGGAACCCACACCTAGCCAAGCACGTAAAGAAGCTAGAGAAAGTGCAAAGGTTTGCAACAAGACTAGTACCGGAGGTAAGGGGTATGTCCTACGAGGAGAGGTTAAGGGAAATCGACCTGACGACACTGGAGGACAGGAGAGATAGGGGGGACATGATAACGACATATAAAATACTGAGAGGAATTGACAAGGTTGACAGAGACAGAATGTTCCAAAGATGGGACACAGCAACAAGGGGACACAGTTGGAAGTTGAAGACTCAGATGAATCACAGGGATGTTAGGAAGTATTTCTTCAGTCACAGAGTAGTCGGGAAGTGGAATAGCTTGGGAAGCGATGTAGTGGAGGCAGGTTCCATACACAGCTTTAAGAAGAGGTATGATAAAGCTCATGGCGCAGGGAGAGTGACCCAGTAGCGGCCAGTGAAGAGGCGGGGCCAGGAGCTATGTATCGACCCCTGCAACCACAACTAGGTGAGTACAACTAGGTGAGTACACAGCCCTGGACGGGTAGGATCCCCCCCACTACCAAACCCCTGCTTCTATCGCCTCCCCTCACTAATCCCCCTCTCCCTCTTCCCCTCCCAGACCTTTCCGCTCTTCCACCCACCCACTTCCCTACACTCTCACTCTAACTCGCACACTCCCTTGCCCCCTGACTCACAATGAGCAGATTTTTCAAATTAGCTCTAGTTTGTGAAATATTTCATAACTACCCTCAATTAATAGGGAACTTAGCCATAACGTGTGTATATGTATATGTAGTGACAATTTGTATATACAGATAGTTTTAAGAAAGATTAGAATTTTATTTTTAAATTATTTAATATTTAACTAAAGGAGTTGTATCAACAACGACCACGTGACACGAAGAGTCTGCTTAAACAATCCCAATGCATTTTGCTACATTTGTGGCAAATACTCTTTGCAAAAAATACAGATTTTGTAAATCAAGTTTATCTTGCTTATTTTTGAGTGGCACTTGGCGAACAAGACAAGTCTTGGGCTCACAATATGGTTTACAAAACCTGTGTAGAATGCTGACCACAGTGGAAAAATAGGCAAAGGAAAAGTTTAAACTTCTATGGTGAGGAGAGAGACGATAACCCTTCACGACGATGGTTATTTCTGTATGATGGATGTGAAAGGTTTCAATCGAAACAAGAAAGTCAAGTGTGAATATCCTGATTTGGAGTCAGCAAGGAAACCTGTGCCACGGCGAAGACGTTCCCATACCAGTGTTTACAACACTGCCTGACCTTCCCTTGTCAGATGTAACACAAGTGATAGCAGAGGAAGGGAATATGAAGTAAACATTACAACAGCCCAGCAGTTCCCCACGAACTCAATGATCTGATACATGACGTCAGTCTGTCAAAACAAGCATCTGAACTTTTAGCATCCAGACTAAAAGAAAAGAACTGTCTACAACAAGAAGTTAAAATAACAGTTTATCGGACAATAGAGGTTGAACTCCTTCCTTACTTCAGCCAAGGTAAAGAACATGTATACTACAATAACATTCCTAGACTTCTTCGAATGGGACTTGAATATCGACCAGGAGATTGGCAGCTCTTTATAGACAGCTCCATTAGAAGTTTGAAATGTGTCTTATTGTACAATGGTAACCAATATGCATCTCTTCCAATTTCTCACTCAACAAAACTTAAAGAAGAATACGAAAATATCAAAATGGTCTTGCAGAAGCTTTGCTGTCATGAGCACAAGATGTCTATTTATGTTGATCTGCAGATGGTAAACTTCTTGCTGGGCAACAAAGTGGATATGCAAAGTACTCTTGTTTCATCTGTTTGTGGGACAGTAGAGCGAAGGCAGATCACTGGACAAAAGTGACATGGTCTTCAAGAGAAAACATGACTGTAGATGCAGCAAACATCATTAATGAGCCATTGGTTGACAGGGACAACATTATTCTGCCACCACTCCACATTAAGTTAGGGGCTAATGAAGCTATTTGTTAAGGACTTGGACAAAGATGGCAATTGCTTCAAATACATTTGTAGATCATTCCCTGGACTATGTATGGAAAAACTGAAAGCTGGAATCTTCGATGGTCCTCAAATTCGAAAGCTTATTAAGGATTCTAATTTCACAAAATGTATGAATAGTGTTGAAGTTTGTGCAAGGTGCTGTTATGTGTCAGTTGTCATGAACTTGTTGGGTAATTACAAAGTAGACAATTATGAAGAACTGGTGCAAAACATACTGACAGAATTTAGGTACTAATATGAGCATGAAGGTTCACTTTCTCTACAGCCACCTAGACAGATTTCCACATAATTTTGGTGAGGTGAGTGAGGAACAAGGTGAGAGGTTCCAGCAAGATATAAAGGTGATGGAGGAAAGGTATCAAGGCAGACGGAACACACACATGATGGCATGTATCAAGGCAGACTGGACACACACATGATGACAGGTATCAAGGCAGACGGAACACACACATGATGGCAGGTATCAAGGCAGACGGGACACACACATGATGGCAGGTATCAAGGCAGACGGGACACACACATGATGGCAGGTATCAAGGCAGACGGGACACACACATGATGGCAGGTATCAAGGCAGACGGGACACACACATGATGGCAGACCATTGCTGGAGCTTCCAACGGCGCTGTCCTGATGACCAATATAGAAGAAAATCGTACAACGTATTTAGTGGTATCTGAATTATCTTACTATGTTAATCTGTTATTATATAGAATGAAGTGCTGGTATGTATTACATGGTTTGACTGTTGCATGATCTAAAAAAGAATTTCAATGCGATTTGTAAGTTAGCCTCGCGAGATCAATATATTTTTCAAATCCTTTATGTTTTCAGTGTAATACCAAATTTATCAAAAACTAAAACCAATCTAGCAAAACCGATGACATATTCTGACTCAGCACCACAAATGTTCCTAAAATTGGTGTAATATAATTGACAATTAAATGAGTGTTGACCAATAATGAATAGAATTTGAGAGGAATTTGAAGTATGCCTGACATGTCACTCATAAATTTTTACTTGATATGTAACTTGAAGAAATGTTCACTACACTGCCACGCTCCGTGTGTTGAGTCATGTCTAAGGTAATATATCAGCCCGCAATGCACAGCATATTAGGGGCTTTTGTCATGTACATCTCATTAATAACTATTTAATAACTATGTAACAACTATGTATAACTATGTCTACCATGTATCATTGTACCATGTCTCAATAAAGTATTATTATTATTATTATTATTATTATTATTATTAATCATAACTGTTATACCAATAAGGATGATACAGTGCTGCAGGGTAATGTGTTTAAGGTTTAATATGCTTGAGCAGAGACCAGTGAGGGTGGAGAGTATTGCCAGAGGCACAGTTAGTAAAGGCGGTGTGGAGAGCTTAATTGAATTATAATCAAAGTCAGTGTAATAAAGCTGTTGCTGACAAAAAGTCAGCGGGAGTCTTTGTGACAGTTGGGGCTGTCAGCGAGGAGGTCATGTAGAGTAAATTCATTGAGCAGTGATGACACATAGGTCAATTCTGCAAGCACTCTGGTAGACAGGACAGTCTATTAGGATACAACAAACTGAAAATGGAACATGACAATTCTCATAGAATGACGCTGGTTGCTTCTCCATGAGATGTGTGTCCGATATGAAGGCGGGAAAACGTAGTCTTCCAAATACGACAGCAATGATATGAAGAAAACCAGAATCCTATACAAGGTTTGACAGAATATAACTTGTTGTGAATCAACTTTGACAATCGTTGTTGCCAACGGAATGGAATACCCCTATATGAAATGTGGCGGTCATGACGAGGTGACCGCGTGGCTGAGTCCACCTGAACGTTCATTGCCCCGGACATTCAGAGACCCAACAGAAAGTGAGATCAATGATTTACTAGAACTGAGGCACAACCAAAGATGTATAGGAAGAACTAGGGGATGAGGAGGATCAATTTTTTTGATAGCCAGCACAGCACAAAAGATGTTTCAGACTACAACGAATTTTGAGGTAGGCAACAACGATGAAATTTGCATACAGCACAGCTGTGAAAATTCTAGCTGAGTCCAGTATATGACCTCGTATAACACTGTTCGCAAACACTGCTCCTTACCGGTTACCGTCAGAGGATTTAGAACCATCAAAGTAAACTGCATCAGCATGAGAATGCCATCATAAGTGGTACAGAAAAAGGCAGCGAGAAGCTACGGTAGGTAACTCAGCCTTCACGCATTGCAATGGTAGGTAATTGAGCCTTCACGCACTGCAATTGTAGGTAACTGAGCCTTCACGCACTGCAATGGTAGGTAACTGAGCTTTCACGCACGGAAATGGAAGGTAATTGAGCCTTCACGCACTGCAATGGTAGGTAACTGAGCCTTCACACATGGCAATGATAGGTAGCTGAGCCTTCACGCACGGCAATGATAGGTAACTGTGCCTTCACGCATGGCAATGATAAGTAACTGAGTCTTCACGCACGGCAATGGTAGGTAACTGAGATTTCACGCACGGCAATGGTAGGTAACTGAGCCTTCACACATGGCAATGATAGGTAACTGAGCCTTCACGCATTGCAATGGTAGGTAGCTGAGCCTTCACGCATGGCAATGGTAGGTAACTGAGCCTTTGCACATGGCAATGGTAGGTAACTGAGCCTTCACGCACGGCAATGGTAGGTAACTGAGCCTTCACGCACGGCAATGATAGGTAACTGAGCCTTTGCGCATGGCAGTGGTAGGTAACTGAGCCTTCACGCACGGCAATGATAGGTAACTGAGCTTTTGCGCATGGCAGTGGTAGGTAACTGAGCCTTCACGCATGGCAATGATAGGTAACTGAGCCTTTGCGCATTACAGTGGTAAGTAACTGAGCCTTCACGCACGGCAATGATAGGTAACTGAGCCTTTGCGCATGGCAGTGGTAGGTAACTGAGCCTTCACGCACGGCAGTGGTATGTAACTGAGCCTTCACGCACGGCAGTGGTATGTAACTGAGCCTTCACGCACAGCAGTGGTATGTAACTGAGCCTTCACGCACGGCAGTGGTATGTAACTGAGCCTTCACGCACGGCATGGTATGTAACTGAGTCTTCACGCACGGCAGTGGTATGTAACTGAGCCTTCACGCACGGCAGTGGTATGTAACTGAGCCTTCATGCACGGCAGTGGTAGTAACTGAGCCTTCACGCACGGCAGTGGTATGTAACTGAGCCTTCACGCACGGCAGTGGTATGTAACTGAGCCTTCACGCACGGCAGTGGTATGTAACTGAGCCTTCACGCACGGCAGTGGTATGTAACTGAGCCTTCACGCACGGCAGTGGTATGTAACTGAGCCTTCACGCACGGCAGTGGTATGTAACTGAGCCTTCACGCACGGCAGTGGTATGTAACTGAGCCTTCACGCACGGCAGTGGTATGTAACTGAGCCTTCACGCACGGCAGTGGTATGTAACTGAGCCTTCACGCACGGCAGTGTTAGGTAACTGAGCCTTCACGCACAGCAGTGGTAGGTAACTGAGCCTTCACGCACAGCAGTGGTAGGTAACTGAGCCTTCACGCACGGCAGTGGTAGGTAACTGAGCCTTCACGCACGGCAGTGGTAGGTAACTGAGCCTTCACGCACGGCAGTGGTAGGTAACTGAGCCTTCACGCACGGCAGTGGTAGGTAACTGAGCCTTCACGCACGGCAGTGGTATGTAACTGAGCCTTCACGCACGGCAGTGGTATGTAACTGAGCCTTCACGCACGGCAGTGGTATGTAACTGAGCCTTCACGCACGGCAGTGGTATGTAACTGAGCCTTCACGCACGGCAGTGGTATGTAACTGTGCCTTCACGCACGGCAGTGGTATGTAACTGAGCCTTCACGCACGGCAGTGATGTAACTGTGCCTTCACGCACGGCAGTGGTATGTAACTGAGCCTTCACGCACGGCAGTGGTAGGTAACTGAGCCTTCACGCACGGCAGTGGTAGGTAACTGAGCCTTCACGCACAGCAGTGGTAGGTAACTGAGCCTTCACGCACGGCAGTGGTATGTAACAGAGCCTTCACGCACGGCAGTGGTAGGTAACTGAGCCTTCACGCACAGCAGTGGTAGGTAACTGAGCCTTCACGCACAGCAGTGGTAGGTAACTGAGCCTTCACGCACGGCAGTGGTAGGTAACTGAGCCTTCACGCACGGCAGTTAGGAAGAACACACACGAATTGCCGGAGCTTCCCAAGAGGGAAAAGAAAAGTTATATGCCGGATGATTAAATGATGTGGGTAAATGAAGAGAAGCAAATAGAGAGAGAGAGAGAGTGAATACGAAGAGAAAAGGGTAAACAGGGGCAGCGAACAAATAAAGGACTTCTATTAACATCCGTTATCATCGTGTGTGTAGAAGAATCGTGAAGGTATTGAGAGCGGACAAAATATCGGAGACAATGAGCATTATGCAGATCGTGCAAAGATGAAACATTCGCTTCTGTATATAGAATGTATACAGTGGGAAGAACGATAAACACCTAGAACAAACGTAATGCCTGATGATGAATGGGATCAAGTTTAGAACGAGTTGAGAGAGGCTGTAGAATAAATCTGGTCGTTATGATCTAGTTTCAATAGGATTAGGCAAAGCGAAGACATAGAAGAGTTCATCTATCAGCCCCTAAGAAAGATGGGAGACGTCTCAGCCTCATAAGTCTTCCGTTGTCCTATTTTTTTTCCTTGATAATGTGAGAAATCATAAAAACATTTCAAATTTCACCTTTTAACTGCAGTTATTTTTGCATATTGTACTATCACCATTTACTCTGATCTTATATATATCAATGAACCACGCAAAAACAAAGGGATGTATACAGAGGAAGATCGCAGTCAGCAGGATTCGAAGCCATGTCTGGGGAAGCTTGTAAGGTTCCCATGTGACGCTCTAGACCATTCTGCCACAGATGTCTCAAAGTTGGGCAGCTTATTAACAAGCCATGTGCCTTCCTCGAGCACACCAGTCAGCCTCAAGCATGGTTTCAAGCTATTATATTCTTCTTTTGGATGTTCTAACCTCACAAGTGATTTATATATATACATCACGCATATCTTTATTTGAGAATTAAACCCTGTGCGACTCTGCTATTCGCCTGATATAAATAATTTATTTCACAGGTAAACCTTGGAAATAAATGGTATAAAATACCGAAACAATGAAAAAATGAACACATGAGCAGTATAATGTGATCCTTTATTGACAACGTTTCGCCCACTGTGTGGGCGAAACGTTGTGGGCCCTCTGTGTGGGTGAAACGTTGTCAATAAAGGATCACATTACACTGCTTATGTGTTCATTTTTCCACAGGTAAACCTTGTTGCAAGTCGTGCACAAAAAGGTAATCCATACAGTGACATTAACCCACAGGTGAGCTCTGGTGGGGTTCCATTACACTACGGTAATCCTTAGCGTAACAAATTGACCCACAGGTAAATCTTGATGTGACCCATTTACCAATAGGTAAACTCTATTGTGACTCCAGTCACACGTTCGTCGATAAGTGGTGTTATATATCTAATTGCAATTTATGTACCTTAATGCTCATTTGGGTAGCTTCGGTCTGTAGGCGGCTTCCACTTAAAAAAAATGAAAAAGTGGCTTTTTCTCATATTTTGAGACAGTTATAATTATGAAGAAATTCATTACTGGTGTTGCCCTGGAGGCTGCTGCCCTGAAGGCTGCTGCTGCCCTGGAGGATGCTGCTGCCCTGGAGGCTGCTGAACTAACTATTGACGAGGTAGAATTTTCTTACTTTAAAATGCAACTGCCTCGAAAGGACATTGAAAACTCAGAATTAAATAAACAAATCATAACACTTTACGTATAAATAATTTAATTTATTTATAGGTAAAATTTGTCAATTATCAAGAACTCATTTAAAATTAAGTCCTTTCCAAAATGTTCTCTTATACGTTTGAAGATATATATTTTTTCGTTTATGTTAATGCAAAACTAATTATTTTGTACCAAAAGAACCTTAGAAAACTTACCTAACCTTATTATGACAAGCGCAATTTAATTTAGCCTAATCCAAATAAATATATTTTAGGTAAGTTTACAATAATTTAATAATAAACAAACACAATGAAATATATTTCTTTCGTTAGATTCAGAATGATTTTTGAGAAATTATTCTCGCTTGCCTTATTCGGCAAGTAGAGCGATGCAAAATATATATATATATATATATATATATATATATATATATATATATATATATATATATATATATATATATATATATATATATATATATATATATATTTATGCAAGATAACACTATGAAAAAATAAGGAATTCAAGCCTTTCGTGACTACTCACATTATCAAGGAACTATAAAGGAAACATGACAAGAGGGCTTATAAAGGGGCAGATTACACCTCACAGTCACATCACACTAACAAAGACAACACCTCACAGTAGCGTAACATCGCACGACTCTGTAAAGAGGAACATAAGAAAGGACCTGAAACTCTTCCCAAGAATTAAGATTAGTCCAATTTATCATTAAATTCTTCCCAAATTTTATTAATTATAAATGAATCCAATTTATATAAACCAAAAGAAATATTCATATTATTTTCAAAACTGCTTTTAATGAAACATGATTCTATTATATTCCTCTCAACCATGGACTTGCTTGATACAACCTTCTCAGCATTTTGAAAATCAATTGGATGGTTAAAGTCTCTCACATGAATAAATAGAGCATTAGAATCTTGTCCAGTTCTAATGCTATATTTATGTTGTTTTAATCTTAGTTCAAGACTTTTACCAGTTTGACCATAATAAACTTTATCGCATATTTTACAGGAAATCTTATAGACACATCCGTCAGCATTTTGGGGGAATTTTTATCAAAAGTCTTTTTACTGCATCAAGATTTTTAATACAACTTTGATATTAAAATTCTTAAGAAAGGAAGGCATATCAACCAAGTTTTCATGGTAAGGGAGAACCAACATATTTTTGGTTGAATAAGGTTGGTTGTTCCTTTTGGGATTGTAAAAAGTATTTCTAGCTATTTTAAAAGATTTATCAATTATGTTTCTTGGGTATTTTAAATCATTAGCTATTTCATAAATTTTAGAGATTTCTTCATCTATGAATATTTCTTTTGGTTTATATAAATTGGATTCATTTATAATTAATAAAATTTGGGAAGAATTTAATGATAAATTGGACTAATCTTAATTCTTGGGAAGAGTTTCAGGTCCTTTCTTATGTTCCTCTTTACAGAGTCGTGCGATGTTACGCTACTGTGAGGTGTAGTCTTTGTTAGTGTGATGTGACTGTGAGGTGTATTCTGCCCCTTTATAAGCCCTCTTGTCATGTTTCCTTTATAGTTCCTTGATAATGTGAGTAGTCACGAAAGCGCTTGGAATTCTCTATTTTTCATAGTGGTTTCTTGCATATTTTGATATCACCTGTTTACTGTGATCTTTTTGCATATATATATATATATATATATATATATATATATATATATATATATATATATATATATATATATATATATATATATATATATATATATATATATATATATATATATATATATATATATATATATATAATATTTATGACCGTCTTAAAACAAATACACACACACACACACACACACATCGTACTTCATCAACATGCCACGTACACACAGAAGCCCATCCAACATGCCACGTACACACACAACCACATCCAGCATGCCACGTACACACACAAGTACATCCAGCATGCCACGTACACACGCAAGCACATCCAGCATGCCACGTACACACACAAGCACATCCAGCGTGTCACGTACACACACAAGTACATCCAGCATGATACGTACACACGCAAGCACATCCAGCATGCCACGTACACACACAAGTACATCTAGCATGCCATGTACACACGCAAGCACATCCAGCATGCCACGTACACACGCAAGCACATCCGGCACGTCACGTACACACGCAAGCACATCCAGCATGCCACGTACACACGCAAGTACATCTAGTATGCCACGTACACACACAAGCACATCCAGCATGCCACGTACACACACAGGTCCATCTAGCATGCCCTGTACAGCAAGCACATCCAGCATGCCACGTACACTCACAAATATATCCACCATGCCACGTACACACAAAAGCACATCCATCATGCCACGTACATACACAAGCACATCGACCATGCCACGTACACACACAAGCACATCCACCATGCCACGTACACAAGCACAACCAGCATGCCACGTACACAAGCACATCCCTATGAAAGTATTTCCAGGCTAACATATCTTTCACAGAGATGTTAAAATTTAGAAAAATATATATATTTCAGCATTGGGAATAAAATAAGAAAAATATAGACGAATGAGCAATTATTCTCTTTACTAATGAAATAGAAAAATGTTTCTTTATATTTTTTGAAGACAACCTCAGGGAGAAAAGTAAATATGTGTGGAAGCCACAAGTGAGAGAAGTAAATATGACAAGTGAGAGAAGTAAATATGTATGGAAGCCACAAGTGAGAGAAGTAAATATGTGTGGAAGCCACAAGTGAGAGAAGTAAATATGTGTGGAAGCCGCAAGTGAGAGAAGTAAATATGTGTGGAAGCCGCAAGTGAGAGAAGTAAATATGACAAGTGAGAGAAGTAAATATGTATGGAAGCCACAAGTGAGAGAAGTAAATATGTGTGGAAGCCACAAGTGAGAGAGTAAATATGTGTGGAAGCCGCAAGTGAGAGAAGTAAATATGTGTGGAAGCCGCAAGTGAGAGAAGTAAATATGACAAGTGAGAGAAGTAAATATGTATGGAAGCCACAAGTGAGAGAAGTAAATATGTGTGGAAGCCACAAGTGAGAGTAAATATGTGTGGAAGCCACAAGTGAGAGAAGTAAATATGACAAATGAAAGAAGTAATTATGTATGGAAGCAACAAGTGAGAGAAGTAAATATGTATGGAAGCCACAAGTGAGAGAAGTAAATATGTGTGGAAGCCACAAGTGAGAGAAGTAAATATGTGTGGAAGCCACAAGTGAGAGAAGTAAATATGTGTGGAAGCCACAAGTGAGAGAGTAAATATGTGTGGAAGCCACAAGTGAGAGAAGTAAATATGTGTGGAAGCCTCAAGTGAGAGAAGTAAATATGTGTGGAAGCCACAAGTGAGAGAAGTAAATATGTGTGGAAGCCACAAGTGAGAGAAGTAAATATGTGTGGAAGCCACAAGTGAGAGAAGTAAATATGTGTGGAAGCCACAAGTGAGAGAAGTAAATATGTGTGGAAGCCACAAGTGAGAGAAGTAAATATGTGTGGAAGCCACAAGTGAGAGAAGTAAATATGACAAATGAAAGAAGTAATTATGTATGGAAGCCACAAGTGAGAGAAATAAATATGTGTGGAAGCCACAAGTGAGAGAAGTAAATATGACAAATGAAAGAAGTAATTATGTATGGAAGCCACAAGTGAGAGAAGTAAATATGTGTGGAAGCCGCAAGTGAGAGAAGTAAATATGTATGGAAGCCACAAGTGAAAGAAGAGATGTGACACAGTAACAAGGGAAGGTGTAGACTCAGATGAGTCACAGGTATGTTAGGAAGAATTTAAGGAAGTGGAATAGTCTGGAATGTGATGTAGTGTAGGTAGGATCCATACATAGCTTTAAGAAAAGGTATGATAAAGCTCATGGAGCAGGGAAAATCACCTAGTAGCGACCAGTGAAGAGGCGGAGCCAGGAGCTGTGGATCGACCCCTGCAACCACAATTAGATGGGTACACACATACACACAGTCAGTCAAGCGCTGACAAAAACTACAACACCCATAATGCTTTCTTCCCACTCTAGCATGAAAGTAAACTCAAATTTTCATGCACACGTTCACTATCTCACATTCTGACCCTTATACCACTCATGAGCACACATTCTGACCCTTATACCATTCATGAGCACACATTCTGACCCTTATATCACTCATGAGCACACATTCTGACCCTTATACCATTCATGAGCACACATTCTGACCCTTATACCATTCATGAACACACATTCTGACCCTTATACCATTCATGAGCACACATTCTGCCTCTTATACCACATTATTTCATTAGTAAAGAAAATAATTGCTCATTTGTCTATATTTTTTTCTTATTTTCCTCTCAATGCCGAAATATATATATTTTTCTAAATTTTAACATCTCTGTGAAAGATATGTTAGCCTTGAAATACTTTCATAGGGATGTGCTTGTGTACGTGGCATGCTGGATGTATACACACACAACCCGCACATATAAAAAATAGAGGAGCTTACGACGACGTTTCGGTCCGACTTGGACCATTTACAAAGTCACACTAACCATTGTTCCACTCACGGTATTGTGCCTTTTTTTGTTAGTTATGCTGGATGTGCTTGAGTGTGTATGTGGCATGGTGGATGTGCTTGTGTGTGTACGTGGCATTGGTGAATGTGTTTGTGTGTACGTGGCATGGGGATGTGCACACATTCTGACCCTTATACCACTCATGTGCACACATTCTGACTCTTATACCACTCAAGTCACACATTCTGACCCTTATACCACTCATGTGCACACATTCTGACCCTTATACCACTCAAGTCACACATTCTGACCCTTATACCACTCATGAGCACATTCTGACCCTTATACCATTCATGTGCACACATTCTGACCCTTATATCACTCATGTGCAAACATTCTGACCCTTATACCACTCATGTGCACACATTCTGACCCTTATACCACTCATAAGCACACATTCTGACCCTTATACCACTCATGTGCACACATTCTGACCCTTATACCACTCATGTGCACACATTCTGACCCTTATATCACTCATGTGCACACATTCTGACCCTTATACCACTCATGAGCACATTATGACCCTTATACTATTCATGTGCACACATTCTGACCCTTATATCACTCATGTGCAAACATTCTGACCCTTATACCACTCATGTGCACACATTTTGACCCTTATACCACTCATGTGCACACATTTTGACCCTTATACCACTCATAAGCACACATTCTGACCCTTATATCACTCATGTGCACACATTCTGACCCTTATACCACTCATGAGCACATTCTGACCCTTATACCATTCATGTGTACACATTCTGACCCTTATATCACTCATGTGCACACATTCTGACCCTTATACCACTCATGTGCACACATTCTGACCCTTATACCACTCATAAGCACACATTCTGACCCTTATACCACTCATGTGCACACATTCTGACCCTTATACCACTCATGTGCACACATTCTGACCCTTATACCACTCATGTGAACACATTCTGACCCTTATATCACTCATGTGCACACATTCTGACCCTTATACCACTCATGTGCACAAGTTCTCATGCATATAGTATTTACAATGTCTCACACAGCTGTTAGAATTCTCATCTTCTCTATGTTGAGAAGAAACATTCACAGTCAACAAAAATCTGTGAGGAATATAAGTACAACAATCTTGGAGACTCGACCTCTTGACAAAAAAGATTTCAGTTGCTGATCCCTCAACCTGTCCGCTGGAACCCTTTGTTAATGTCTCTGATACTGTTGTTTTATGTATTAGAATGTTGCTCCACTGTTCCTCTATTTTATTGTATTGTTCTTGTGTTGTACTTGTGTATTGCTGTACTGTTCTGCTTATTGTTAATGTACTTTCCTAGTGTTACTGTATACTGTGTAACTGTACTTGTCTTGTGTGTTACTGTACTGTACTACTCTAGAGTGTTACTGTATACTGTGTAACTGTACTTGTCTTGTGTGTTACTGTACTGTACTACTCTAGAGTGTTACTGTATAGTTATTGTGAGTGACTTTTAGTGCGTTTCTATACTATTCTTCACTAAACTGTTTTATGTGTTACTGTGTTGTTCTTGTATGTCACTGTACTTTTCTTTTATGTTACTGTACTTATTGTAAGTTACTGTGCTGTACTTGCGTGCTGGTGTTTCCGTTTTTGCGTAAAACTTTACAGTTTTGTTTTATGTTGACGTGCTTGCTGTATTGTTGACGTGCTTGCTGTATTGTTGACGTGTTTGCTGTATTGTTGACGTGCTTTCTGTATTGTTGACGTGCTTTCTGTATTGTTGACGTGCTTTCTGTATTGTTGACGTGCTTTCTGTATTGTTGACGTGCTTGCTGTATTGTTGACGCGCTTGCTGCTGTATTGTTGACGTGCTTGATATATTGTTGACGTGCTTGCTGTATTGTTGACGCGCTTGCTGCTGTATTGTTGAAGTGCTTTCTGTATTGTTGACGTGCTTTCTGTATTGTTGACGTGCTTGCTGTATTGTTGACGCGCTTGCTGCTGTATTGTTGACGTGCTTGCAAAATTGTTGACGTGCTTGCTGTATTGTTGACGCGCTTGCTGCTGTATTGTTGAAGTGCTTTCTGTATTGTTGACGTGCTTTCTGTATTTTTGACGTGCTTGCTGTATTGGTGACGTGCTTGCTGTATTGTTGACGCGCATGCTGTATGTTGAAGTGCTTGCTGTATTGTTGACGTGAGCTAAAAGTTCTACACTGCTATTTACTGCAAACACTTCAAACTTTCCCACTACACCTTCCAAAACATTGTCTAATACACTGGCACTCATGTCTCCCCTGGCAGGTATCGTTTGTCTCTCACACTGACACTCATGTCTTCCCAGGCAGATATCTTGAGTTTTCATAAACTAGCATTCATATCTCCCCTGGCAGGTATCTTGTGTCTCCCACACTGGCACTCATGTCTTCCTAGGCAGGTATCTTGTGTCTCCCACACTGGCACTCATGTCTCCCCAGTCAGGTATCTTGTGCCTCCCATACTGGCACTCATGTCTCACCGGGCACGTATCTTGAGTTTTCCCACACTAGCAATCATGTCTCCCCTGGCAGGTATCTTGTGTCTCCCACACTGACACTCATGTCTTCCCAGGCAGGTATCTTGTGTCTCCCACACTGGCACTAATGTCTCCCCAGGCAGGTATATTGTGTCTCCCACACTGGCATTCATGTCTTCCCAGGCAGGTATCTTGTGTCTTCCACACTGGCACTCATGTCTTCCCAGGCAGGTATCTTGTGTCTTCCACACTGGCACTTATGTCTCCCCAGGCAGGTATCTTGTGTCTCCTACACTGGCACTCATGTCTCCCCTCGCAGGTATCTTTGTCTCCCACACTGGCACTCATGTCTCCCTGGGCAGGTATCTTGTGTCTCCTACACTGACACTTATGTCTTCTCAAGTAGGTATTTTGAGTCTCCCACACTGGCTCTCATGTCTCCCCAGACAGGTATCTTGTGTCTCCCACACTGGCACTCATATCTCCCACACTGGCACTCATGTCTCCCCAAGCAGGTATCTTGTGTCTCCCACACTGGCACTCATGTCTTCCCAGGCAGATATCTTGTGTCTCCCACACTGGTACTCATGTCTCCCCAGGCAGGTATCTTGTGTCCTCCATACTGGCACTCATGTCTCCCCAGACAGGTATCTTGTGTCTCCCACACTGGCACTCATGTCTCCCCTGGCAGGTATCTTTGTCTCCCACACTGGCACTCATGTCTCCCTGGGCAGGTATCTTGTGTCTCCTACACTGGCACTCATGTCTCCCTGGCAGGTATCTTGTGTCTCCTACACTGACACTCATGTCTTTCCAGGTAGGTATTTTGAGTCTCCCACACTGGCACTCATGTCTCCCCAGACAGATATCTTGTGTCTCCAACACTGGCACTCATATCTCCCACACTGGCACACATGTCTCCCCAAGCAGGTATCTGGTGTCTCCCACACTGGCACTCATGTCTCCCCAGACAGGTATCTTGTGTCTCCCACACTGGCACTCATATCTCCCACACTGGCACTCATGTCTCCCCAGGCAGGTATCTTGTGTCTCCCACACTGGCACTCATGTCTTCCCAGGCAGGTATCTTGTGTCTCCCACACTGGCACTCATGTCTCCCCTGGCAGGTATCTTTGTCTCCCACACTGGCACTCATGTCTCCCTGGGCAGGTATCTTGTGTCTCCTACACTGACACTCATGTCTTCCCAGGTAGGTATTTTGAGTCTCCCACACTGGCACTCATGTCTCCCCAGACAGGTATCTTGTGTCTCCCACACTGGCACTCATATCTCCCACACTGGCACTCATGTCTCCCCAAGCAGGTATCTTGTGTCTCCACACTTGCACCCATGTCTTCCCAGGCAGATATCTTGTGTCTCCCACACTGGTACTCATGTCTCCCCAGGCAGGTATCTTGTGTCTCCCATACTGGCACTCATTTCTCCCCAGACAGGTATCTTGTGTCTCCCACACTGGCACTCATATCTCCCACACTGGCACTCATGTCTCCCCTGGTAGGTATCTTGTGTCTCCCACAGTGGCACTCATGTCTCCCCAGTCAGGTATCTTGTGTCTCCCACACTGGCACTCATGTCTCTCCAGACAGGTATCTTGTGTCTCCCAAACTGGCACTCTTGTCTCCTCAGGCAGGTATTTTGTCTCTCTCAATGGCACTCATGTTTCCCACACTGGCACTCATGTCTCCCCATGCAGGTATCTTGTGTCTCTTACACTGGCACTCATATCTTCCCAGGCAGGTATCTTGTGTCTTCCACACTATCACTCATGTCTCCCCAGGCAGGTATCTTGTTTCTCCCACACTGGCACTCATGTCTCCCCAGGCAGGTATCTTGTGTCTCCTACACTGACACTCATGTCTTCCCAGGTAGGTATTTTGAGTCTCCCACACTGGCACTCATGTCTCCCCAGACAGGTATCTTGTGTCTCCCACACTGGCACTCATATCTCCCACACTGGCACTCATGTCTCCCCAAGCAGGTATCTTGTGTCTCCCACACTGGCACTCATGTCTTTCCAGGCTGATATCTTGTGTCTCCCACACTGGTACTCATGTCTCCTCAGGCAGGTATCTTGTGTCTCCCACACTGGCACTCATGTCTCCCCAGACAGGTATCTTGTGTCTCCTTCACTGGCACTCATATTTCCCACACTGGCATTCATGTCTCCCCTGGCAGGTATCTTGTGTCTCCCACACTGGCACTCATGTCTTCCCAGGCAGGTATCTTGTGTCTCCCACACTGGCACTCATGTCTCCCCAGTCAGGTATCTTGTGTCTCCCACACTGGCACTCATGTCTTCCCAGACGGGGAGTCTATAGACTGTACTAAAGTAGAAGGCGAGGAGATGGAAGAGGAAACTGTCGAAGGGGCTTGGGAGTGGACAGGGGATGAAGGTAGTATACGAGGAGGAGGATGAACCTCCACACGCATTACAGAACTAGTCTCCCAAACTGGCACTCTTGTCTCCTCAGGCAGGTATTTTGTCTCTCTCACTGGCACTCATGTTTCCCACACTGGCACTCATGTCTCCCCAGGCGGGTATCTTGTGTCTCCTACAATGGCACTCGTGTCTCCCACTTGCTCCTCATGTCTCCCACAATGGCACTCATGTCTCCTACACTGGCACTCATGTTTCCCACACTGGCACTTATGTCTCCCACCCTTTCACTCATGTCTCCCCAGGCAGGTATCTAGTGTTTCCTACACTGATACTCATGTCTCCCACACTGGCACTCATGTCTCCCCAGGCAGGTATCTTGTGTCTCCCACACTGGCACTCATGTCTCCCACACTGCCACTCATGTCTCCCACATTGGCACTCATGTCTCCCACACTGGCACTCATGTCTCCCCAGGCAGGTATCTAGCATCAAGAAAAATTCTCAACCCATGTATAGTTAATAGAATGTAACAATATTTAATAGAATATAGTTAATATATAACTATATTTAATAAAATATAGTTAGCATTTCCTAATTATCTATATTCTATTAACTATATTTAATAAAATATAGTTAATAGAATATAGATAATTAGGAAATGCTAACTACATATTTGCAAAACTTTAGAGAAATATAAATAATATAATTTGAAAAGAAAATTAAGTTTACCTTATTCAGCAAATAATAACAAAAGTTTAATAAATACATTTAAAATAATTACCAAATAAAATTAATAAAAATATGAATAATAATAATAACAATGTATTTTTCATTTAATATAATATGAATTATGCTCATGATATTCAGATTATTATGCCTAACTATGTGCATCAATGTACTGATATTATTTATCAAATTTTCCAGTTTCATATCTTTGTGAAAGTTAATTATAAAAAAGTACAGTAATCTTCTTACAGTTTAGAAACATAAATATTGAAAGTTTGACAACGTTTAAAAGAAAGGCAAACTTAATTTTTAGCCCAATAAAAGTTACTCTTTAATATTAAAACTCTTGGCAAATTTTCACTTAAGAAGACCAATGATAACTCAAATCTTTCTCTCAGTTTGAAGCCAATCGAAAGAGGCGTCCTCAAGTTAAGAAGGGAAACCTTGGAGGAACACAAAAAATTCTACCTGTCATTTTATTTAAGTAAGGACAAACACGTTCAGTTACTTGATGGAAAATGTCATTATCATCTGGGAGCAAATATATCTTGTCTTTCATCTTGCAGATTAAGACTCAACAAATGTTTTACCTTTCCACCATCACATCTAAAATTATAAATATGTATCTATTTACCTTCATAATGGAACAACTTTTAACTCTAACAAAAATAAAAAAGATCAGTTTTTGAGATGACTCGTTTATTTACAAAGTGTCGCTACTCATTTACAACAAATTTCCTAAATCACAAGAAATTTTCAATTTGTTTAAGCTTCCTTGTAAGCTCCAAACTTCTTGTTGTCAACGAGAACGAAAATTGACAAAATCCTCATGCAAATTTTCACCTCCGGTTCCTTACTACGTTTAGAGATTTCCTGAGAACATAATTTGCATAATTAACTTTCATAACTTCTCTTTTATTTACGTCAATTTTCACCTCCCAAAATTGTGTGGTCAGGTGTCAGTGTACCTCTGATGCCTCTCATGTGTCAGTGTACCTCTGATGCCTCTCATGTGTCAGTGTACCTCTGCTGCCTCTCATGTGTCAGTGTACCTCTGCTGCCTCTCATGTGTCAGTGTACCTCTGCTGCCTCTCATGTGTCAGTGTACCTCTGCTGCCTCTCATGTTTCAGAGTACCTCTGCTGCCTCTCATGTGTCAGTGTACCTCTGCTGCCTCTCATGTGTCAGAGTACCTCTGCTGCCTCTCATGTGTCAGTGTACCTCTGCTGCCTCTCATATTTCATGTATGCAACTCCTTCCTCTCTCAGTTTCTGCTAGAGAGAGGGAGAGAGAGAGAGAGAGAGAGGGAGAGAGAGGGAGAGAGAGAGAGAGAGAGGGAGAGAGGGGAGGAAAGGAGGGAGGGGAGGAAAGGAGGGAGGGAGAGTGTGATTGTGTGTGTGTGTGTGTGAGTTCTCACCTATTTGTACTCACATATTTGAAGTTGCAGTGGTCAATTGGTAGCTCCTGGCCCCGTCTCTTCACTGGTCGCTACTAGGTCCACTCTCTTCTTGCACCATGTGCTTTATCGTACCTCCTCTTATAGCTATGTATGAATTCTGCCTGCACTACATCACTCTCCAGGAGTGTTCCACTTCCTGACAACTCTATGACTGAAGAAATACTTCCTAACATCCCTGTGACTTATCTAGATGGCGAAACGTCTACAATAAAGATGCCCAGATGTCGGTATTGTATACCATTCATGTACATACTGTCAGAGACTGGAGTGGGACTAACACCACCGTGACTCCAATCAGGGAGGCTGGAGTAGGAATTACACCACCGTGACTACTGTCAGGGAGGCTGGAGTGGGAATAACACCACCGTGACTCCAATCAGGAGGCTGGAGAGGAATAACACCCCCGTCAGTGCTGTCAGGGAGGCTGGTATGTAAATAACACCACCGTGACTCCTATCAGTTAGGCTGGAGTGGGAATAACACCAAAGTGACTACTGTCAGGGAGGCTAGATTTGGAATAACACCACCCTGACTACTGTCAGGGAGGCTGATATGGGAATAACACCACCGTGACTCCTATCCGTTAGGCTGGAGTGGGAATAACACCACAGTGACTACTGTCAGGGAGGCTAGATTTGGAATAACACCACCCTGACTACTGTCAGGGAGGCTGGAATGGGAATAACACCACAATGACTCCTATCAGTTAGGCTGGAGTAGGAATAACACCACAGTGACTACTGTCAGGAAGGCTGGAATGGGAATAACACCACCATGACTCCTATCAGTCAGGCTGGAGTAGGAATAACACCACAGTGACTACTGTCAGGGAGGCTGGAGTGAAAGTAACACCACCGTGGCAATATTAGTAATAATATTAGTAACAATATTTGTAATAATAAATTTATTATGATAATAATAATCATAAAATTATTATTTGCGACCACTGTCAGCCTCCCAAATTATCTCTGAGTTACCAGACCTTGCCACGGGAGGCCAGTGGTTCGTCTTTGGTCCACTTCCGTCGAATCCATCCGGGGCCCCGGATGTCTCCCCTTCCTCACTTCCCTAAGGTCAGCCTCGTCTCTCTCTCTCTCTCTCTCTGCCTTCCAGCCTCAGCCTTCCCCAGGTTCATGTATCCAGGAATCCATCCGTCCGCCTCCGGATGTTTTCCCTTCCTCACTGCCCCGAGGTCAGCCTCACTAACCTGTATTCTTGCCTTCTCCAGGTTCATGTATCCAGGAATCCATCCGTCTACCGCCAGATGTCTTACCGTCCCCACTTCCCCAAGGTCAGCCTCAACAACAACCTTCCCCAAGTTCATGTATCCAGGAATCCATCCGTTCGCTCCCAGATGTCTTCCCTTCCCCTTACCTAAGGTCAGCGATTTGGTGCCTTCCCCGATCAGTGTCTCCAGGAGTCCACTTGTGTCACCTCAGGTGGACTCCCTTCACCACTTCCCCAAAGTCAGCGGTATTCTTGCCTTCCCCAGGTTCATGTATCCAGGAATCCATCCGTCTACCGCCAGATGTCTTCCCTTCCCACCTCCCAAGTTCAGCCTCAACAGCATGTATTCATGCTTTCCCCAGGTTTATGTATCCAGGAATCCATCCGTTCGCTCCCGGATGTCTCCCTTCCCCACGTCCCCAAAGTCAGCCTCAACAACAACCTTCCTTAAGTTCATGTATCCAGGAATCCATCCGTTCGCTCCGGATGTCTCCCTTCCCACTTACCTAAGGTCGGCGGTGCCTTCCCCGGATCATGTCTCTAGGAGTCTACTTGTGTCACCTCAGGTGGACTCCCTTCCCCACTTCCCCAGAGTCAGCGGTGCCTTCCCGGATCAATGTCTCCAGGAGTCCATCTTGTGTCACCTCAGGTGGACTCCCTTCCCACTTCCCAGAGTCAGCGGTTACCACCCCAGTGACTTGTGGTGGAAACTGTCTTGTCTAGCTGGTCTAGGTAGAGATCCAGGTGGGTGGAATTACTGGGGTGACACACAGAAAACTGCGTCCAGTAATTACCACCAAGACAGCACGACCGTACACCAGCTAGACGAACCAACTAGCCACACACCTCACCCACCAAGGAGAGGCTAATTAAGAAAATTTTGGAAATCCTTTTATGTTACACAATGAATATATACTAAAACAAGTTTTTTAACTTATATAGCAGTTTAAAAGTATTTGTGAGCATTTTATTTATGTATATGAATGTCCCAAATGTTGATGAACTTGTCCACCTCCTCAATATGTATTAAATATTACGCTGTTTTTATTTTTGTTTATTTATTCGTCTTTTGTATTTGACACTCAAAAGCTAAATGCGCACAAACATAAACATATATAAGTATTTTCACATACATTTATACGTTTCAACACACGCACCTTACGCATACACCATTATACAAACACTTGCATGCATAAAAAACACACAGACGGTCCAATGTATTACAAATACGCACACATTCAAGTAACAATGTACACAATTCTCTCCTCTCACTCTAACGTGTATGTAGTCACACATACATACGCACACACATCTACTTCAACCCCATGCCACGATCACTCATGCACACATACATGTCAACACATTCTCATAGACATATCTGTACACGTCCACATGGTGGTTAAAATTATATATTCAGAATATATAAGACATATTATATATGAATGAATGTAATGCTTACGTGTTATTGTGTATGTGTGTCATGTGTACATGTTATTATGTGTGAATGAGTATAATGTTTATGTATTGTATATGAGTGTCACGTGTACATGTTATTGTGTATGGATGAGTGTTATGTATACGTCTTATTGTTGTGTATGGCTTAGTGAAATGTTTAGGTATTGTTGTGTATGGCTGAGTGTCAAATGCGAATCTCTAAATCTCCTTAATGAAAACTGTAAAAAATAATTAATAATCTCTGTTTCTGGTGTTTCGTAAATGAAACAGCAGGTCGCAAATGGAATCACTTGCAAATGCAGGCATATATATATATATATATATATATAATATATATATATATAAATATATATATATATATACATGCGTGCACGTCTATGTATATATATATATATATATATATATATATATATATATATATATATATATATATATAAATAAGTCAGTAAACAGGTGATATTACAATATGCAGAACAAACCACTGTGAAAGAACAGTGAAATTCCAAGTGCTTTTCGTGATTTATCACATTATCAGTTCCTTGTTAATATGAGAAATCGGAAAAGCGCTTGGAATTTCATATTTTTCAGAGAACATATAATAATATATATATATATATATATATATATATATATATATATATATATATATATATATATATATATATATATATATATATATATATAATATATATATTATTTTATTTTTTTTTATTAACACATCGGCCGATTCCCACCAAGGCAGGTGGCCTGAAAAGAAAACTTTCATCATCATTCACTCCATCACTGTCTTGCCAGAAGGGTGCTTTACACTACAGTTATAAAACTGCAACATTACACCCCTCCTTCAGAGTGCCGGCACTGTACTTCCCATCTCCAGAACTCAAGTCCGGCCTGCCGGTTTCCTGAATCCTTCATAAATGTTACTTGCTCACACTCCAACAGCACGTCAAGTATTAAAACCATATGCCTCCATTCACTCCTATCAAATACGCTCACACATGCTTGCTGGAAATCCAAGCCCTCGCACACAAAACTTCCTTTACCCCTCCCTCCAACCTTTCCTAGGCCGACCCCTACCCCGCCTTCCCTCCACTACAGATTTATACACTCTCGAAGTCACTCTGTCTCGTTCCATTCCTCTACATGTCCAAACCACCTCAACAACCCTCCTCAGCTCTCTGGACAATCGTTTTGGTAATCCTGCACCTCCTCCTAATTTCCAAACTCGAATTCCTCTGCATTATATTCACACCACACATTGACCTCAGACATGACATCTCCACTGCCTCCAGCCTTCTCCTCGTTGCAACATTCATCACCCATGCTTCACACCCATATAAGAGCGTTGGTATAACTATACTCTCATACATTCCTCTTTTACTTCCATGGACAAGGTTCTTGTCTCCACAGACTCGAAGTGCTCCACTCACCCTTTTCCCTCATCAATTCTAGATTCACCTCATCCTTCATAGACCCATCCGCCGACATGTCCACTCCCAAATATCTGAATACATTCACCACCTCCATACTCTCCCTCCAATCTGATATCCAATCTTTCGTCACCTATTCTTTTTGTTATTCTCATCACCTTACTCTTTCCTATATTCACTTTCAATTTCTTCTTTACACACCCTACCAAATTCTCCACCAACCTCTGCAGCTTCTCTTCAGAATCTCCCAAAGCACAGTGTCATCAGCAAAGCAACTGTGACAACTCCCACTTTGTATTTGCTTCTTTATCTTTTAGCCCAACACCTCTTGCCAAGACCTCGCATTCACTTTCTTACAACCCCATCTATAAATATATTGAACAACCACGGTGACATCACACATCCTTGTCTAAGGCCCACTTTTACTGGGAAATAGTCCCTTCCCTCCTACACACTCTAACCTGAGCCTCACTATCCTCATAAAAACTCTTCACTGCTTTCAGTAACCTTCCTCCTATTCCATACACCTGCAACATCTGCCACATTGCCCCTATCTACCCTATCATACGCCTTTTCCAAATCCATAAATGCCACAAAACATCTTTACCCTTATCCAAATACTGTTCACCTATATGTTTCACTGTAAACACTTGGTCTACACACCCCTACCTTTCCTAAAGCCCCTTGTTCATCTGCTATCCTGCTTTCTGTTTTACTTTAATTCTTTCAATAATAACTCTACCATACACTTTACCAGGTACACTCAACAGACTTATTCCCTATAATTTTTGCACTCTCTTTTGTCCCCTTTGCCTTTATACAAAGGAACAATACACGCTTCTGCCAATCCCTAGGTACCTTACCCTCTTCCATACATTTATTAAATAATAGCACCAACCACTCCAAAATTATATCCCCACCTGCTTTTAACATTTCTATCTTTATCCCATCAATCCCAGCTGCCTTACCCTTTCATTCTACCCACTGCCTCACGAACTTCCCTACACCCACAACTGGCTCTTCCACACTCCTACAAGATGTTATTCCTCCTTGCCCTACACACGAAATCACAGCTTCCTGTCTTCATCAACATTTAACAAATCCTCAAAATATTCTCTCCATCTTCCCGATACCTCTAACTCTCCATTTAATAACTCTCCTCTCCTATTTTTAACTGTCAAATCCATTTGTTCTCTAGGCTTCCTCAACTTATTAATCTCATTCCAAAACTTTTCTTATTTTCAACAAAATTTGCTGATAACATCTCACCCACTCTCTCATCTGCTCTCTTTTACATTGCTTCACCACTTTTAACCTCTCTTTTTATCTCCATATACTCTTCCCTCCTTGCATCACTTCTACTTTGTAAAACCTCTCATATGCTAACTTTTTCTCCTTACTACTCTCTTTTACATCATCATTCACCAATCGCCCTCTTCCCTCCCGCACCCACTCGCCTGTAACCACAAACTTCTGCTGAACACTCTAACACTACATTTTTTAAAACTACCCCATACATTTTCGACCCCATTGCCTACACTCTCCACTAGCCCATCTATCCTCCAATAGTTGTTTATATCTTACCCTAACTGCCTCCTCTTTTAGTTTATAAACCTTCACTCTCTTTTACTTACTGATTCTATTTTCCTTGTATCCCATCTACCTTTACTCCCACTGTAGCTATAACTAAAAAGGATCTGATATATCTGTAGCCCCTCTATAAACATGTACATCCTGAAGTCTACTCAACAGTCTTTTATCTATCAATACATAGTCCAACAAACTACTGTCATTACGCCCTACATCATATCTTGTATACTTATTTATCCTTTTTTTCTTAAAATATGTATTACCTATAACTAAACCTCTTTCTATACAAAGTTCAATCAAAGGGCTCCATTATCATTTACACCTGGCACCCCAAACTTACCTACTACACCCTCTCTGCATGTTTCTCCCACTTTAGCCTTTAGGTCCCCTACCACAATTATCTCTCATTTGGTTCAAAAGTTCCTATACATTCGCTTAACATCTCCCAAAATCTTTTCTCTCCTCTACCTCCTCTCTTCTCCAGGTGCATACACGCTTATTATGACCCACTTTTCGCATCCGACCTTATTTTAATCCACATAATCCTTGAATTTAAAATTTATATTCCCTCTTTTCCTTCCATAACTGATCCTTCAACATTAT
>WNWK01016607.1:0-44477 GCA_009830355.1 Cherax destructor
CATTGATTTTAGGTGTGATATCCGTCCCCAAACTTAGATAAGGACCAAGGAGACTACTATGGGAGGAAGGAAATTGTTAAGGCCACAATGCACAATAATGTAGTTATTCTAGGAGACTTCAACTTTAGTCAAATTGATTGGAATTTTTGACTGGGAATTTAGAATCTAACGACTTCTTAGAAGTAGTTCAAGATTGTTTTGAAGCAGTTTGTGACAGAACCTACAAGGGAAATAACCTGCTTGACTTGGTTCTGGCAAACAAGGAAACCCTTGTTAATAATTTAGAAATTACAGAGGAACTCGGCACAAGCGACCACAAATCAATTACCTTTGGCATTGAATGGAAGTTTCATAGTAGGGATAACTCAGTAACAGTCCCAGATTTTTGCTTAGCAGATTACAATGGACTTAGAGAACACTTATCATCTGTGGACTGGGGTAATGAAGTGAGCTATCAATATGACAGTTTTCTGAACACTATACATGCTGCCCAAAGAACATTTATCCCATATAAAGAAATTAGATCGAATAGAAATGACCCAAAATGGATGAATAATAGGCTCAAATATCTTTTAGGGCAGAAGAAAGAAATTTATAGGCGTATCAAAAGAGGTGAGGGTCATCTTATGAAACAGTATATTGACATTAAGAGGGATGTTAAAAAGGGGATAAGAAAAGCTAAACGGGACTACAAAATTAAAGTTGCTAGGGATTCGAAAACTAACCCAAAAAGTTTTTTCCAGGTGTATAGAACAAAAGTTAGAGATAAGATAGGTCCCCTTAAAAATAATTATGGGTATCTTACTGACAAAGAGAATGAAATGTGCTCTATTTTTAATAATTATTTTCTCTCGGTTTTCACTCAGGAAGACACTAATAATATCCCAAGAATTAGGTATTTTAGTGGGCCTGAAGAAGATAAATTATGTAGTATCACAGTCACTAGTGAAATGGTTATCAAACAGATAGACCGTTTGAAGCAAAATAAATCACCGGGTCCTGATGAGCTTTTTTCAAGGGTTCTTAAGGAATGCAAAATGGAACTCTGTGAACCCTTAACTAACATTTTTAACCTATCTCTTCAAACAGGTGTAGTGTCTGATACGTGGAAGATGGCTAATGTAATTCCTATTTTTAAAGCAGGGGACAAGTCGTTACCATCAAATTACCGCCCAATAAGTCTAACATCAATTGTAGGCAAATTACTAGAGTCGATTATAGCTGATAACATAAGAAGCCATCTCGATAGGCATAATTTGATTAATGATACTCAACATGGATTCACCAGGGGCCGTTCCTGCCTAACTAATTTATTAACTGAGAAAACATGAATCTTCATACAACACTATCTAAACATGAAACAAAGTTAGCCCACCTAGAAAGCAAGATCCTAAGCTTTGAGCAGAAGTTTACATCAGCTTAGAAGTAGTTCAAGATTGTTTTTTGAAGCAGTTTGTGACAGAACCTACAAGGGGAAATAAGCTGGAATGGCTGATTTTGGAAAGACCCTCCAATCAGTCATAGCCAGCCATACAGAACAAATAACATCCCTAAACACGAAGGTTGAAGATCCTGTCAAGAACTGGAAAACCAACATGGATACCAGCTGACTGACTATTTTTCTAACCAAGAAGATAAAAATGAGCAAGATAAGTTATCCAGCGCGGTAATAATTAGCAGTGCACTCTTTCCAAGTGGCATAAACCATACCAACTGCAAAGATGCTAACTCAAATAATAATATAAAGCAAGATATTAACGATTTAGCTATTATCGAAAATATCAGCAATATAAAATTATAGAAAATGGAAATATACATAAAATATATCATAAACATGTACATACATTGGGGCCCATTCTGGGGTCAAAATAACCCTTGACATCCAAGAGGACCCTTGACATCCAAGAGGACCCTTGACATCCAAGAGTACCCTTGACATCCAAGAGGACCCTTGACATCCAAGAGGACCCTTGACATCCAAGAAGACTCTTGACATACAATAACAATGTAGCAATTGCATCTGCTCGAAAAATGACAGGATGGATAATGAGAACCTTCAAAACCAGGGATGCCAAGCCCATGTTGACACTTTACAGATCGCTTGTTCTATCTAGGCTGGAATATTGCTGCACACTAACTGCACCTTTCAAGGCGGGTGAAATTGCTGACCTTGAAAATGTGCAGAGAACCTTCACCGCACGCATAAGTGCGATAAACCACCTCAACTACTGGGAACGCTTGAAGTTCCTAAACCTGTACTCTCTAAAATGCAGGCGGGAGAGATACATTATTATATACACATGGAAAATTCTCGAGGGATTAGTACCTAACTTGCACACTAAAATCACTCCCTACGAAAGCAAAAGACTCGGCAGGCGATGTAACATCCCCCCAATGAAGAGCAGGGGTGCCACTAGCACATTGAGGGACAACACAATAAGTGTCAGGGGCCCAAGACTGTTCACCTGCCTCCCAGCATACATCAGGGGGATTGCCAACAATCCCCTGGCTGTCTTCAAGCAGGCACTGGACAGGCACCTCAAGTCGGTACCTGATCAGCCGGGCTGTGGTTCGTACGTTGGACTGCGTGCGGCCAGCAGTAACAGCCTGGTTGATAAGGCTCTGGTCCAACAGGAGGCCTGGTCACAGACCGAGCCGCGGGGGCGTTGACCCCTGGAATTCTCTCCAGGTAGACTCCAGGTAGACAAGAGGACCCTTGGCATCCAAGAGGACCCTTGACATCCAAGAGGACCCTTGACATCCAAGAGGACCCTTTGTCGTGTGGGTTTTGAGAGATAAATAGGTTGTCAAAGAACACTCCTTGTAGGGTGGTTACGGTATATTTACGAGTCTGTGAGAGGGGGTCCCAGGCCATGCCTGCCCAGCTGTATGTCGGCCTAGAAGTGAGGCTGAAGACCTGTGATGTAGTCGCCACAAGGAGCGAGAGCTCTGACGTCACAGTAACAAGGGAGCCTACATGTAACGTCTGGGGTTACTATTCTGTGATACACTACACAAATGTATACATATTTACTGACACGACAGCTCGGCCATGTTACGTATGACGTCTCGGCATACTAGACAACTCTATAGCTGAACAGACAGGTGGCACTGGGTGAATCTATACAATAGCAAACACATTATAACTTAGAACTAATCAAGATTAATCTTACTATCACACTTCTTGAGTTAATGCATTATATATATATATATATATATATATATATTACAATTACAATTTGTAAATTTGATTGATCAATCTGCATTCATGCACTCAGCGGGTTCTGAGGAAGAATAAATATATTTACAAGGAAGAAGTTTTAACAGAAAGAGAGAGACTCAGTGCACACGGTCAACTGTTAAAACTCAGAACTCGGAGGGAACATGAGCACACACAAAAAAAAAATTCTAGATATTGAACATTTAATAACAAAACACAGTCGACAATTTCTCTTAACTCAATCGTCTAATCATACAGTCTGTTTACATTTAACCCCAACTCTGCTAGGGTAAGGTTTACATATGCAGAATGGTCATCATCTCTGGGTGGATCAAAATCTTTTGCTATTGGCAACTCATACCTAGGTTGATTAGCTTCTACATGGGTATTTAAACAAGAAACTTGAGGATTTCTCAACACTTGTCGTGTACGCAAGGAGTAACGACAATCAGGTTGTTCCTCTGACTCACTACTAGAAGTTGAAGGTACAGGGTCAGACGAATTATCATAGTCAGTCACAACAGTCTGGTTGTCAGGGACTTCGTCTTCGTCACACACCAACTTCATATGATCTAAATGCGATTCTATACTCTTACCCGTACTAAGTTCTCTAACTTTATACTTATTGCCATTGATATGTTCGACTACTCGATACGGGCCAACAAACTTTTGGTCTAATTTAGGCATTGCAGAAGTTTTATTAAAATTAGTAATCATTACTCTCGAACCTACTTTAATTTTAGTTGGTTTAGCTCGAGAATTAGTTACTCTAGTAAATTCTACTGTTGACTTATGAAGCGTTTCACGGATTCTTCTGAAAACACTCTGAGCTTGGCTGGTACGAGTTGCTATGAAATCATCAGGGTTATACGACGGTTTTGGATTAGAATATAACAACTCATAAGGCAAACGCTTGTCAACACCATACAAGGCATAATGTGGTGTATCACCTATAGAGGCATTAAAAGCAGAATTAATTGCACATTGAACATCGGGTATAACTTCATCCCAGGTTGAACTATTGGGATTGACAGTGGCTCTCAAGACATCGAGTACTTTTTTATTGGTTCTTTCTGCTAAACCATTGCTGGCAGGATGGTGGAGAAAAATGGTTGGTTTAGTAATCTTATACAAGGCACATATTATTATTATTATAATCAAATAGAAGCGCTAAACCACAGGGGTTATACAGCGCTGCATACAAGGCACATAGGTTTTCTAGAATCTCGTTGCAAAACTCACCTCCATTATCGGACACTAAGGATTTAGGAGTGGTATGTCTACAGATTATACGTTCCTTAAACGCTTTAGCTACTGTCTCGGCAGTCTTGTCTGGAATATGAACTAACTCACAATATCTGGTGAAATGATCGACCATCACACACAGATGTTTATTGCCTTGCGTCGTACATTGAAAATTAGTTAGCAAATCTATTGCAACTCTTTCCCAAGGCTCACTGGTAGTGGGATACATTTGGATAGGATTGGGACCATTAATATTACCCTTGTGTTTCATACAAACACTACACTTCTTAACATACTCGGTAATATCAGTTGCCATACGAGGCCAAAAGTACTTCAATCTGGCTTGTTTAATCGAACGATCCATACTAGGGTGTGCAACACCTGGTGTGTCGTGAATTAGCTTTAAAGCTACTTTTACTAGTGACTGAGGAATTACTAACTGGTATGCCTGTCTACTAGGTGTCCCAGCTCGGTTATGCGATACAGTAATTCTTGGTTTATAACAGTCACTGATAGGTGCTGGTGGCTTCACAGTAAGGATAAGGTCTTCCTGGAGCAGGAATCACACCAGACCACAAGGGATCTGTTCTTTGGGCATTCTTTACATCCTCAGCACTAAACGGAAGATCAGCAGTTACTACACTAACATGACGCGATAAAGCATCTGCAACTACATTTGACTTGCCAGGTAAATGTTCAAAGGTAGGGTTGAACTCTTGGATAGTCAAAGAAAATCTGGCTAGTCTTCCAGTAGGTTGTTTATTCTGGAATAATGGTATAAGAGGTGCATGATCTGTCAAGACATGGACAGGGTACTAATATATTATGTCTCGGAAGTGTTTTAAAGACCACACTATTGCTAAGGCTTCTTGCTCAGTTACTGTATAATTCCTTTCAGCCTTTGTAAGGACTCGACTAGCAAATGCAACAGCGTTGTATTTACTGTCAGTCTTCTGTGCAAGGACTGCACCAATGCCTATTGAACTAGCATCAGTAAGAGGACTCTTGACATCCAAGAGGACCCTTGACATCCAAGAGGACCCTTGACATCCAAGAGGACCCTTGACATCCAAGAGGACCCTTGACATCCAAGAGGACCCTTGACATCCAAGAGACCCTTGACATCCAAGAGGACCCTTGACATCCAAGAGGACCCTTGACATCCAAGAGGACCCTTGACATCCAAGAGGACCCTTGACATCCAGAGACCCTTGACATCAAGAGGACCCTTGACATCCAAGAGGACCCTTGACATCCAAGAGGACCCTTGACATCCAAGAGGACCCTTGACATCCAAGAGGACCCTTGACATCCAAGAGGACCCTTGACATCCAAGAGGACCCTTGACATCCAAGAGGACCCTTGACATCCAAGAGGACCCTTGACATCCAAGAGGACCCTTGACATCCAAGAGGACCCTTGACATCCAAGAGGACCCTTGACATCCAAGAGGACCCTTGACATCCAAGAGGACCCTTGACATCCAAGAGGACCCTTGACATCCAAGAGGACCCTTGACATCCAAGAGGACCCTTGACATCCAAGAGGACCCTTGACATCCAAGAGGACCCTTGACATATAAGAGGACCCTTGACATCCAAGAGGACCCTTGACATCCAAGAGGAAATATCAGCAATATAAAATTATAGAAAATGGAAATATGCATAAAACATATCATAAACATGTATATACATTGGGGCCCATTCTGTGGTCACAATAACCCTTGGCATCAAAGAGGACCCTTAACATCCAAGAGGATCCTTGACTTCCAAGAGGACCCTTGACATCCAAGAGGACCCTTGACATCCAAGAAGACCCTTGACATCCAAGAGGACCCTTGACATCCAAGAGGACCTTTGACATCCAAGAGGACCCTTGATATCCAAGAGGACCCTTGACATCCAAGAGGACCCTTGACATACAAAAGGACCCTTCACATCCATGAGAACCCTTGACATCCAAGAGGACCTTGACATCCAAGAGGACCCTTGATATCTAAAGGAACTTGACATCTAAGAGGACCCTTGACATCCAAGAGGACCCTTGACATACAAGAGGAACCTTGACATCTAAGTGGACCCTTGACATCTAAGAGGACCCTTGACATCCAAGAGGACCCTTGACATCCAAGAAGACTCTTGACATACAATTGGACCCTTGACATCCAGAGACCCTTGACATCAGAGACCCTTGACATCCAAAAAGACCCTTGGCATCCAAGAGGACCCTTGACATCCAAGAGGACCCTTGACATCCAAGAGGACCCTTGACATCCAAGAGGACCCTTGACATCCAAGAGGACCCTTGACATCCAAGAGGACCCTTGACATCCAAGAGGACCCTTGACATCTAAGTGGACCCTTGACATCTAAGAGGACCCTTGACATCCAAGAACTCTTGACATACAATAGGACCCTTGACATCCATGAGAACCCTTGACATCCAAGAGGACCCTTGACATCCAAGAGGACCCTTGACATACAAGAAGACACTTGACATCCAAGAGGACCATTGACATCCAAGAAGACCCTTGACATCCAAGAGGACCCTTAATATCCAAGAGGACCCTTGACATCCAAGAGGACCCTTGACATCTAAGAGGACCCTTGACATACAAAAGGACCCTTCACATCCATGAGAACCCTTGACATCCAAGAGGACTCTTGACATCCAAGAGGACCCTTGATATCTAAAAGGACACTTGACATCTAAGAGGACCCTTGACATCCAAGAGGACCCTTGACATACAAGAGGAACCTTGACATCTAAGTGGACCCTTGACATCTAAGAGGACCCTTGACATCCAAGAGGACCCTTGACATCCAAGAAGACTCTTGACATACAATTGGACCCTTGACATCCATGAGAACCCTTGACATCCAAAAGGACCCTTGGCATCCAAGAGGACCCTTGACATCCAAGAGGACCCTTGACATCCAAGAGGACCCTTGACATCCAAGAGGACCCTTGACATCCAAGAGGACCCTTGACATCCAAGAGGACCCTTGACATCCAAGAGGACCCTTGACATCTAAGTGGACCCTTGACATCTAAGAGGACCCTTGACATCCAAGAACTCTTGACATACAATAGGACCCTTGACATCCATGAGAACCCTTGACATCCAAGAGGACCCTTGACATCCAAGAGGACCCTTGACATACAAGAAGGCACTTGACATACAAGAGGACTCTTGACATCCATGAGAACCCTTGACATCCAATAGGACCCTTGACATACAAGAGGATCCTTGACATACAAGAGGACCCTTGACATATAAGAGGACCCTTGACATCCAAGAGGACCCTTGACATCCAAGAGGACCCTTGACATCCAAGAGGACCCTTGACATCCAAGAGGACCCTTGACATCCAAGATGACCCTTGACATCCAAGAGGACCCTTGACATCCATGAGAACCCTTGACATCCAAGAGGACCCCTGACATCCAAGAGGACCCTTGACATCTAAGAGGACCCTTGACATCCAAGAGGACCCTTGACATCCAAGAGGACCCTTGACATCCAAGACGACCCTTGACATCCAAGAGGATCCTTGACATACAAGAGGACCCTTGACATATAAGAGGACCCCAGACATATAAGAGGACCCTTGACATCCAAGAGGACCCTTGACATCCAAGAGGAACCTTGACATCCAAGAAGACCCTTGACATCCAAGAGGACCCTTGACTTCCAAGAGGACCCTTGACATCCAAGAGGACGCTTCACATCCATGAGAACCCTTGACATCCAAGAGGACTCTTGACATCCAATTGGACTCTCATCCAAGAGTGCCCTTGGTGTCCAAGAGGACCCTTGACATGAGGGAACTGGATCATCAAGCAACTTACCTGAAGGGGAAGTGTAGCCTGTGGCAGTCCAGTTCAGGTCACACTGGAAGGAGTCAGGTCACACTGGAAGGAGTCAGGTCACACTGGAAGAAGTCAAGTCACACTGGAAGGAGTCAGGTCACACTGGAAGGAGTCAAGTCACACTGGAAGGAGTCAAGTCACACTGGAAGGAGTCAAGTCACAGAGGAAGGAGAAGAGTCACAGTGGAAGGAGTCAGGTCACACTGGAAGGAGTCAGTTAACAGTGGAAGGAGTCAGGTCACACTGGAAGGAGTCAGGTCACACTGGAAGGAGTCAAGTCACACTGGAAGGAGTCAAGTCACACCGGAAGGAGTCAAGTCACACTGGAAGGAGTCAGGTCACACTGGAAGAAGTAAGTCACATTGGAAGGAGTCAGGTCATACTGGAGTCAGGTCATACTGGAGTCAGGTCACTCTGGAAGGAGTCAAGTCACACTAGGAGTCAGGTCACACTGGAAGGAGTCAGGTCACACTGGAAGGAGTCAGGTCACACTGGAAGGAGTCAGGTCACACTGGAAGGAGTCAGGTCACACTGGAAGGAGTCAGGTCACACTGGAAGGAGTCAGGTCACACTGGAAGGAGTCAGGTCACACTGGAGTCAGGTCACACTGGAAGGAGTCAAGTCACACTGAAAGGAGTCTGGTCACACTGGAAGGAGTCAGGTCACACTGGAAGAAGTCAGGTCACACTGGAAGGAGTCAGGTCACACTGGAAGGAGTCAGGTCACACTACAAGGAGTCAGGTCACACTGGAAGGAGTCAGATCACACTGGAAAGAGTCAGGTCACACTGGGAGTCAGGTCACACTGGGAGTGAGGTCACACTGGAGGGAGTCAGGTCACACTGGAAGGAGTCAGGTCACACTGGAAGTATTCCTTGTTGACGTTCCTGGCAAGTGTAGTGCCGCTGGGGATGATCCAAGGCTTCCACCACACGTATGATTATAATCAAGACGTGCTAAACCCACAACGGTGAAGGGCAGGGAAGGGTGCAGGGGTATTGGGTAAGAAGAGGGAGAGGTAGCAAGGGCCACGAGGAGTGCTAGAGTCACCAGCATCAGAGTTTGTGTAGTAAGTCAGTTGCTGTCAAAATGTCAACGTGAGAGTCTGTGTTAAAGGAGGGTCCATCAACAAGAAGGGAAGGTAAAGTAAGGGCAGTTGAGCAGTGACGACGTTGGAGGTAAATTCTGCGTGCTCGTTGATAGAGTGGACAGTCCAACAGAATATGTCGAACAGACACTGGAACCTGACAATGCTCACAGAGAGGGGCAGGGAGCCTCTCCATGAGATACCCGTGAGTAAGACGAGTGTGGCCGATGCGAAGACAGGAGAGTGTAGTCTCCCAACCTCGACATTGGTGACAAGAAGAAGGTAAGAAACGTATACTCAGTTAAATAGACCAAAGTTTGCTATGTAGCAGATCAGACCAACGTTCTTGCCAACGGGTGCGAAGGTGGGTAGCAATTACAGCACAATAGTCTGTGAATGGAACACCGCTATATGAAACTGGGACGTCATGTACTGCTGACCGTGCAGCAGTGTCTGCCTGTTCATTGCCCTGTACGTCAACATGACCAGGGACCCAACAAAAAACAATATCTTTGTGCTTGCTAGAGATATGGTGTAACCAAAGTTGGATACGAAGAACCAGGGGTGAGGTGTATCAATTTTTCTTATAGCCTGTAAAGCACTAAGGGAGTCTGATGATCCACAATTAAACATTAAGATCAACTCTACACCTATTGCTAGACATAACGAGGGCAAGTTCCTGGGCCTTCACCTTGACAGCAGCCTGAAATTCAGCACCCATATCCAACACATAACAAAGAAAGTGTCCAAAACTGTGGGGATCCTCTCTAAGATACGGTATTATGTACCACAATCAGCCCTACTCACACTATACTACTCACTCATCTATCCCTACCTCACATATGCCATTTGTGCATGGGGATCAACAGCAATTACCCACCTAAAGCCAATAATAACCCAACAAAAAGCCGCAGTAAGAATTATCACACAATCCAACGCTAGGCAGCACACCCCACTCTTCAAAGACCTAAACCTACTCACTGTCCAGAACATCCATACTTACTACTCTGCTATCTACATTTATAGAACCATTAATTCCAACTTTAACCCTGAGCTAAAACACTTTCTTGACAGTTGTGACAGGACCCATAGACATAATACCAGACATAAACATCTCTTTGACATTCCCGTGTCCGACTAAATCTATACAAAAATTCAATGCGCATAAAAGGGCCTAAAATCTGGAACTCCTGCCTGAAAACTCTAGAACTGCAGACACAACCTCCATTTTCAAAAGCACCGTTAAAAAACATCTTATCTCACTTACGCACCCAACCGGTAGTTAACCATACGAAAACTACTTTATCTTGCACATATCCACAGCAAAATACACTTATTGATATCTGTGATTCTCCTTAATTTGCACATTACTAACCACAGCAAAATACACTTATTGATATCTGTGATTCCCTTAATTTGCACAGTTCTAACCAAAATTCTAATACAACTATTGCTCCATAATACTTAAGCTAGTCATAAGTTTGCCTAAGATACTCCAATATAGAAACTATATTATGCCAATATATCACCTTTATCATTAATATATAAACTAATTGCTAACTTTTTATACTAATTGTTAAATTCTCAATGTTTAAATTCCAGTACCTAAATTTTGTAAACCTAACCTTACAATCTGTATATCCATTGTATAGCTATTGAGTAAGACCTATCATAAGACTGCCTGAAAAGCCTAGGCATACCTAGGCATATTATTGGCCATCTTGTAATATCAACTTTAATGTATAACTATAAGTACCCCCCACCTTGTATTACATGAAATAAAGAATTTGAATTTGAATTTGAATTTGAAACGACTACAAATGGTGACACAGGCATACATGCAATACAGATAAGTGCTACGAGAATGGTATACAATTCAGTGGTAAAAATGCTAGCCGATGATAAATGCCCTCGCACGATGCTGTCTAGAAACACTGCTGCAAATCCGACGCCGTCAAAAGACTTGGAACCATTGGTGTACACTGCTATGGCATGAGAATGAGATTGGAAGTGGTTAAGAAAAAGAGAGCGACAAGCCATTGTAGGCAGTTGGGCTTTCGCGCATGGCAGTGGGAAAGAACAGATACGAACCATCGGAACTTCCCAAGGGGGTAGGGAAAAGTGAGATGCTACATGAATATAGAAAGGTGGTAACTGAAGAGAAGAGCGAATGTAGGCGAAGAGGAAAGGGACGGAGTAAACAAGGGCGACGAACAAATAAAGAACATCTACTAACATCAGTGATTATCCTATACAGTGGACCCTCGAGTTTCGTGAGCCGCGTGCTTCGTGAATTTCGCCTTTTGGCAACTTTTTTTGTCAAAATATAGCCTCACGGTTTGTGATTTACCTCGCGATTCGTTAATGGTACGGAATGCGTCTAAGAACAGCCTCCACCGTCCGCACGCACACAAAGGCACCCCACACACCATTCAGAGGCAGTGTGGCATTGTAATATTCCATTCTTTATTGTGAATGCAACTGCTAAATAAGCCACCATGGGCCCAAAGAAAGCTCCTAGTGCCAGTCCTTTGGTAAAGAAGGTGAGAAACACGATAGAATTCAAGAAAAAAATCATTGCAAAATATGAAAGTGGTGTGCGTGTGGCCAACCTTGCCAGGATGTACGGGAAGCCCCATTCAACCATCACTTCCATCGTGGCGAAGAAAAAGGAAATCAAGGAAGCTGTTGTTGCGAAAGGGGTAGATATGCTCACAAAAAAAAAAAAAAAAGATAAAAAATACTCGAAGATGTTGAGAATTTGTTGTTGGTGTGGATCACTGAGAAACAGTTAGCGGGAGATAGTGTTGTGCAGTCGATAATTTGTGAGAAGGCAAGGCAGCTGCATGATGATCTTGTAAAGAAAATGCCTGGAATGAGTGCTGATGTTAGTGAATTTAAGGCCAGCATAGGCTGGTTTGAGAGATTTAAGAAGCATAGTGGCATACACAGTGTGGCAAGGCATGGCAAGGCTGCAAGTTCTGACAAATGTGCGCCTGAAAAATTTGTGCATGAATTCAAGGTGTACGTAGAGGCTGAAGGATTCCTCCCCCAACAAGTGTTCAGTTGTGACGAAACAGACCTCTTCTGGAAGAAAATGCCAAAGAGGACCTACATCACACAGGAGGAAAATGCACTGCCAGGACACAAGCCTATGAAAGACAGGCTAACTCTCATGTTGTGTAGTAATGCTAGTGGTGATTTCAAAGTGAAGCCTTTACTGGCGTATCACTCCGAAAATCCCAGAGTGTTCAAGAAAAACAGTGTCGCCAAGGCTAATTTGTGTGTGATGTGGAAGGCTAACAGTAAGGCATGGGTCACGAGGGAAATTTTCCTTGATTGGTTCAATGAAGTGTTTGGCCCCAGTGTGAAGCAATACCTCCTGGAAAATAAATTGCCACTCAAGTGCCTCCTGGTAATGGACAATGCTCCTGCTCATCCTCCAGACTTGGATGATCAAATGGTGGAGGAGTTTCGTTTCATCACAGAGAAGTTCTTGCCTCCCATGGACCAGCAGGTCATTTCAAACTTCAAAAAACTTTACACCAAAGCAGTGTTTCAAAGATGCTTTGATGTGACCTAAGACACTGAATTGACCCTAAGAGAGTTCTGGAGGGATCACTTCAGTATCCTCCATTGCATAAACCTTATAGGTAAGGCTTGGCAGGAAGTGACTTCCAGGACGATGAGCTCTGCTTGGAGAAAATTGTGGCCAGATTGTGTCCTTGACAAAGATTTTGAAGGGCTTAAGGCTGACCCTGACAACCCTATGCCAGTTGTGGAAAGTATTGTGGCTTTGGGTAGGTCCATGGGGTTGGATGTGAGTGGCGAGGAAGAGCTAACCACTGAAGAGCTGCAAGACCTTCATCTGGAACAACAACAGACCACAGCTCAGGAAATTGCTTCAGAGGAGGAAGAGAGAGGGAAGAAGGTGCCTTCTTCAGAGATTAAGGAGATTTGTGCAAAGTGGAGTAGGATGCAAACATTTATGGAGGAACATCACCCTAACAAAGCTGTAACAGGCAGTGTCTGCGACATGTTCAATGACAGTCTCGTGTTCCATTTTAGACAAATTTTAAAGAGATGCCAGAAACAGAGCTCTGGAATTTTTTTTGAGCAGCAGGGGTCCAGTGACTCAATCTGGTCCTAGTGGTATTAAAAAACAAAGAAGGGAAGTAACCCCAGATAAGGACTTGGTACCTAAAGTCTTTATGGAATGGGATTCCCCTTCCAAACAATAGTGTAACTTCATCCTCTCCCCTCCTCCATACACCAACAAGAGTCTTCAATAAAGGTACGTGTGATGTTATTATTGTTTTATACTTGATTTCTCATTGTTTTCTGTATGTAAATCTATATTTAATCTAAAAAAAAAAATATTTTTTTGTTAATACTTTTGGGTGTAGGGGGGGATATAGTGCTGGAGTGGTTGGTATTTTTGTTTAATAAATGTATGAAAGAGGGGAAGGTACCTAGGGATTGGCAGAGAGCATGTATAGTTCCTTTATATAAAGGGAAGGGGGATAAAAGAGAGTGTAAAAATTATAGGGGAATAAGTTTACTGAGTATACCAGGTAAAGTGTATGGCAGGGTTATTATTGAAAGAATTAGAGGTAAGACAGAGAGTAGGATTGCAGATGAGCAAGGAGGCTTTAGAGTGGGTAGGGGATGTGTAGATCAAGTGTTTACAGTGAAGCATATATGTGAACAGTATTTAGATAAAGGTAGAGAAGTTTTCATTGCATTTATGGATTTAGAAAAGGCATATGATAGAGTGCATAGGGGAGCAATGTGGCAAATGTTGCAAGTGTATGGAATAGGTAGTAAGTTACTGAAGGCTGTAAAGAGTTTTTATGAGGATAGTGAGGCTCAGGTTAGGGTGTGTAGGAGAGAGGGAGATTACTTCCCGGTAAAAGTAGGTCTTAGACAGGGATGTGTAATGTCACCATGGTTGTTTAATATATTTATAGATGGGGTTGTAAAAGAAGTAAATGCTAGGGTGTTGGGGAGAGGGGTGGGATTAAATTATGGGGAATTAAATGCAAAATGGGAGTTGACACAGTTACTTTTTGCTGATGATACTGTGTTTATGGGAGATTCTAAAGAAAAGTTGCAAAGGTTAGTGGATGAGTTTGGGAGAGTGTGTAAAGGTAGAAAGTTGAAAGTGAACATAGATAAGAGTAAGGTGATGAGGGTATCAAACAATTTAAATAAAGAAAAATTGGATATCACATTGGAGAGAGGGATTATGGAAGAAGTAAATGTTTTCAGATATTTGGGAGTTGACGTGTCAGCGGATGGGTTTATGAAGGATGAGGTTAACTATAGAATTGATGAAGGAAAAAAGGTGAGTGGTGCATTGAGGTATCTGTGGAGACAAAAAACGTTATCCATGGAGGCAAGGAAGGGAATGTACGAAAGTATAGTGGTACCAACACTCTTATATGGGTGTGAAGCATGGATTGCAAATGCTGCAGCGAGGAGGAGGCTGGAGGCAGTGGAGATGTCCTGTTTAAGGGCAATGTGTGGTGTAAATATTATGCAGAAAATTCGGAATGTGGAAATTAGGAGAAGGTGTGGAGTTACTAAAAGTATTTGTCAGAGGGCTGAAAAGGGGTTGTTGATGTGGTTTGGTCATTTAGAGAGAATGGATCAAAGTAGAATGACTTGGAGAGCGTATAAATCTGTAGGGGAAGGAAGGCGGGGTAGAGGTCGTCCTAGAAAAGATTGGAGGGAGGGGGTAAAAGAGGTTTTGTGGGCGAGGGGCTTGGACTTCCAGCAAGCATGTGTGAGCATGTTAGATAGGAGTGAATGGATACGAATAGTTTTTGGGACATGACGATCTGTTGGAGTGTGAGCAGGGTAACATTTTGTGAAGGGATTCAGGGAAACCAGTTAATTGATTTAGTTGGACTTGAGTCCTGGAAATGGGAAGTACAATGCCTGCACTTTAAAGGAGGGGTCTGGGATAGTGACAGCTGGGAGGGACTATTCTCAGCTGTCGTATCTGAGCGCCTCTGCAAAGACAGTGATTATGTATGAGTGTGGTGAAAGTGTTGAATGATGATGAAAGTATTTTCTTTTTGGGGATTTTCTTTATTTTTGGGTCACCCTGCCTCGGTGGGAGACGGCCGACTTGTTGAAAAAAAAAAAAAAAACTTTTGGGTGTCTGGAATGGATTAATTGGATTTACATTATTTCTTATGGGGAAAATGGTTTCGCCATTCGTGAATTTTGCCTTTCGGCAGACTCTCTGGAACGGATTAATCATGAAACTCGAGGGTCCACTGTATATGGAAGGATTGTGGAGGTCATGAGAGCGAACATGATAGTGAAGACAATGAGCATCACGGCGATCGGTCAAGGATGGAATATTCACCTCTACATAGAGGCGCTCAACCAGTGAAGAGCAAAAACCACCAAGGCATAAACATAATCCCTGGTGATGAATGGGATCAAGGCTAGAAAGAGTTGCAGGAGAGGCCGCTGAATATATTTGGTCGCCATAATCGAGTTTCGATAAAATTAGGGCTGAATAAAGTCAGAGAGTGCTACGATCAGCCCCCATGAAAAATGAGCGAGGGTTTTAAGGAGGTTCAGCCGGCTATGACAAGTTGCCTTCAGAGAGGTAATGTGAAGTTTCCAGGATAACCTATGGTCAAACAGGAGGCTGAGAAACCTGACCGTATCACATTCTGGGATACGCGAGCCATATAGGTACAATGGATAATCAGAGACCACTGAACGTCTAGTGAAAGTAATTTGGCGAGTTTTACTACTAGAAAATTTAAACTCATGAGTGGTGGCCCAATTGGAAACACAGTTGATGGCATGCTGGAGGGAAATGCCAATGAAGTGACAGTCAGTGCCTGCACAAGCTATAGCAAAGTCATCAACATAGAGTGATGACCAAATATTGGATGGGAGAACAGATGCCAGATTATTTATAGCAAGCAGAAAAAGTGTTGTGCTCAGAACACATCCCTGGGGGACACCTTCAGCTTGGACAAAGTCCGGGGAAAGCATATTATTAACCCGAACACAGAAATGTCTCTCAGTTAAGAAGTTCTTAAGGAAAAATGGTAGATTGCCTCGGAGGCCTAAGGAGTGGGCCTGGGCCAAGATATTATACAGTGGACCCCCGAGTATCGGCTACCCTGAGTATCGGCCAACTCGTGTTTCGGTAGCTTTTTTCGGCCCAATTTTGGCCCGCCTATCAACCGTTTCCCCGAGTATCGACCCGCGTACCAGACCTGTCCGCCTCCCCGCGCAGGCGTCGTGAGCCAGTCTAGCTTCGTTTACCATTGAGTGAACATTACATTTCACAATAAATTCATTGTGTTTAGTGCTTGTTTATTGATTGTGACTTTGAAATAAGCCACCTTGGGCCCAAAGAAACTTCATAGTGGCAGCCCTTTTGTAAAGAAAGTGACAAACACACTAGAATTGAAGAAAGAAATTGTAGCAAAGTACCAAAGTGGAGGAGGAAGAGAGGGGAGAATGTGTCTTCTTCAGTGATTCACTGATTCTACGATATGTACGATACTAAAACAGCATGAGTCGATAAAGGCTATAGCACCAGCCATAAGAGGACAGCAAGGGCTGACTGATGTAAATGCTGTAGCATACGAATATGAATGCTGTCAGGCGGAGAGTGTTGCCTCCAGTTCCAGAAGTGTAAAAGGCACATTATAAGATTCTTCTCTGATATAAGAAAAGTTTAAGGGCTCTAACTCTCTGGCAGACTTTGAGGAACGAAACGAGGGGTATAGATGGAGCCCCTGAGAGATACGGACAAGATGATTACCAATTTCAGTGGCAACATCAAGAGGGTTTGCTATATCAACACCGGCAACCCGAAGAATGGGAACCAAGTCGGGAGAGTATTTACCACTCAGTTTCCGTACTTTTTTCCAGACTGCATTCATAGAGGAAGCCGAACTGATGTTAGAAACATAATCCCACCAGCAAGTGCGTTTAGCGTCACAGATGACACGGTGGGCGACCGCTCTCTTCTGCTTAAAATCAAGGAGTCGTTCTGTGGTTCTATTGTACTGATACCTGCCCCATGCAGTGCGTTTCAAACATACTGCCCGAGCACAAGCAGGAGACCGCCAAGACACGCACCTCTGAGAATGCCTGCCTGAGGTTTGGGATATAGAATGTGAAGCTGTGGTTAACAGTGAGGTCGAGAAGAGGTGTAAAAGCTCCTGAATGGAGGACGAAGAAGGATCCTCGCTAAAAGCAGTTTGATGCTAGTAAAGGTCCCAATTTGCTTTTAGTGAGGATCCTTCAGGATCCTCACTAAAAGCAGGGATCCCACACTGGGATCCTCACTATTTTTAGTGAGGATCCCAGTGTGGGCTACGAGGTGGTGAATACGAAAGCGAAGTAAGGATGATTGGAAAATGATCATTGTCATGCAAGTCTGGGAGGACAGACCAGATAAAGTCTAGTACAGTTGAGGAAGAACAAACCGAGAGATCGATACAAGAGAGAGAATGAGAACGAGGATCAAAATGGGTGGGAGTACCTGTATTTAAAACATAGAGGGGAAGAGAAGCGAGAAAAGCCTCCAACTGAATGCCGCAGAAGTCACAGTGAGACCCCTCCCCCCAGAGGAAATGGTGACAATTAAAATCACCAACAGAAGCGGTGACGGCAAGAAAGAAACCAAAAATGCAAAATCTGGCATAGATAATGCCCGAGAAGGAGAGAGATACAAACAACAGATTGTATACCACTTATTCAAGTGGATATGGGCTGCAGTGTAATGCAGCGAAGCACAAAGCGCTGATGGTATGGAATACCAGTGCGTATAAGAAGTGCACTTTCATCAAAGGTTCCATTGGGAAAAGGATCCAAGAATATAATAAAACACAGCCCGAGATGGATAACAGGGGAGTGTAATTTGGGTTCTTGTAAACACAAACAGGGGAAAACTGGGAGACTAACACCTGAAGCTCACCCTGGTTACCTCTGAGGCCACGGATATTCCACTGTAAATAAGCCATGATTTCCAAAGATCGGGGCAATGTTAGAATTTACCAAAGTAGGGATGGAGAGAGGGAACCAGAGAAGAAGATTGGGAGGGGACAGGAGACGAACCAACCTGGGAGGAGGCAGAAGCGGAAGAAACTTGGGAGAGGACAGGAGAGGAAGGTACTGTACGTGGTGGAGGATGAACCTCCACACTTGTAATAGAGCCAGTTAGAGGTGAAGAACCAAGTACAGAGACTGGAAAGGAAAACTGTGCAGGCAGAAGGAAAGGAGGGGTTAACCCTTTCAGGGTCGCAAGGCCCTCTCCGAAACTCGTTCTCAGGGTCGCAAATTTTTCGGAAAAAAAAAAAAATTCTTATAAAATGATAATCTTTTTCCGATCATAACGCCACCAAAATTATGAAATTTGATGGAAAACTAACGAAATTATGCTTTCGCGAAGTTAGTGGTATCGATGCTATTGACGCATCGGCGATTTCCCCCACTTTGAGCCCTATTTTTGGCAAATTCCAATGTTTCAGTCTACTAAAATTATAGCTATTTTGCTAGAATTCCATTTGTTCTATCAATTGAGTATAAGAAACTGCCAATTTACCAATTTCAACTACCCAATAAGGTGGTCAGAAATTGGCAATTTGGCCAATTTCATACAAATTTCAAAAGATGCCAATTTCAAAATAGGGTCCATAATAAACAAGGCAGAAATTCCTGGCACTAAAATAACATCTTCTCTATTCATTAGTCACGTCTACAGGCCCCTCTTACATTACTTTTGCTTTCCATTTTTAATTTTTATTCTCACAAAAAATAGAAGATTTACTGTTATGTATACAACTGCATCATTGTAAAAATGGTATAAATAATATCAGCACACTTGTGCAAGAATATTAGACTACCCAGTTGATGTGTATTGGACGCATGGCGTGATTTGTTTACTCTTGAACATCAGCAAAAATCGAACACTTTCCCTACTTTGTGCTCAGTTTCAAAGTACTTGTCATCGTGAAACCAATCAAAATTATCTCTATTTCTGTAATGTATCATCCATTCTATCAAATGAGACCACGAAAACGAGAATACAAGCATAAATACCATACAAAAATAGACTGCAAAGTCGCTGTTTTAAACCAAAAACACGGCCAGAGTTTTTTTTTCCTCATTATGCACTGTGGTGCAGGATTTTTTTTTATACTGCACACACTGACCGCACAGACCCATTCTTTTACATCTAGACCTACCAGCCTGTTTCCACTTGATTTGATGGCGCTAAAATTTAGGCGTACTAGTACGGCGAAAACCCTGGGGCGTAAGCCGTACTAGTACGGCTGAAACCCTGAAAGGATTAAAGGATACTTGAACAATGGGGATTTTTTTGGAATTCGGAGACGCAGAGGGGCGATGAGGAGTTGTTGTACAAGGTCTTGTAGACACAAACTCATGAGTGAGAAGAGGAAGAGGGGAGAACAATGAGATGGCGAGGTAGGGACCTCTTGAGTCCAGGACAGCAAAAGAATTAAGAGACTGAGGTGACTGTGGATGGGGTGGCCACAGAGGAGGCTGCAGAAGTTGGGACACCAGAGGTGGGGGGTCGTTTAGTAACTCAAGAATAAGAAATATGGGAAAGTCTCCCCTGGAGGCGTAGATGAGAGACTGCCATAGCATATGGGAAGCCTTCTCCCTCTTTGAGACAACGGATTTCTCGCTCATTTAAGTAAACTTGACAATGGCAAGAGTAAGATGGGTGAGCCTCATGACAAGGCAAGAGGGAGGTAGACTACAAGACGTATTGGTATGGTTGTCGGCACCACAGACTGGGCATTCGGCCATGGACCTGCAATATTTCGCTGGATGACCAAAACGCCAGTAATTTCTACATTGTTGCGGTGTAGGGATCACCTTTTGAACTTGTAAACGGTGTCCCACAATATAAACCGAGGACTGAAGCTCACGGCAGTCAAAAGTTAAGTGAGCTACATTGCAAGGGTATCATCTCCGACTGCGGGCAGGGAGGACATAAGTGTCTACTTCGAGGATTGGAAGGTCTTGGAGCTCAAGATGTTCCAGAATGTCATCACCACATGTCTGGAATGTTTGAATGTGCGTGGATGTTGTGCGAATGATAAGAAAGAGATGATTGTAGATGTTATGAATGAAAAGAAGCTGGATGTCCTAGCTTTAAGTGAGACAAAGCTGAAGGGGGTAGGAGAGTTTCAGTGGGGAGAAATAAATGGGATTAGATCAGGGGTTTCAAATAGAGTTAGAGCTAAAGAAGGAGTGGCAATAATGTTGAATAATCAGTTATGGCAGGTAAAGAAGGAATATAAATGTATAAATTTAAGGATTATGTGGAGTAAAATAAAGGTTGGATGTGAAAAGTGGGTTATAGTAAGTGTTTATGCACCTGGAGAAGAGAGAAGTGTAGAGGAGAGAGAGATATTTTGGGAAATGTTGAGTGAGTGTGTGGGGAGTTTTGAACCAAGTGAGAGAGTAATTGTGGTTGGGGATCTTAATGCTAAAGTGGGTAAAAATGTTGTGGATGGAGTAGTAGGTAAATTTGGGGTGCCAGGGTAAATGTAAATGGGAACCATTAATTGAGCTATGTGTAGAATGAGGTTTGGTAATAAGTAATACATATTTTATGAAAAAGAGGATAAATAAATATACAAGGTATGATATAGCATGTATGGAAAGTAGTTTGTTGGATTATGTATTGGTGGATAAAAGGTTGATGAGTAGGATTCAGGATGTACATGTTTATAGAGGGGCAACGGATATATCAGATCATTATTTGGTTGTAGCTACAGTTAGAGTAAAAGGTAGATGGACAAAAAGAAAATGGCAACAGCAAGTAAGAGAGAGGTAAAAGTGTATAAACTAAGGGAGGAGGAAGTTAGGGTGAGATATAAGCAACTATTGGCAGAAAGGTGGGCTAGTGCAAGTAGGAGTAGTGGGGGTTGAAGAGAGTTGGGATAGTTTTAAAAATGCAGTATTAGAATGTGGGGCAGAAGTTTGTGGCTATAGGAGGGTGGGTGCAGGAGGAAAGAGGAGTGGTGGAATGAAGAAGTAAAGGGGGTGATAAAAGAGAAAAAGGTAGCTTATGAGATGTTTTTACAAAACAGAAGTGTTAATAGAAGAGCAGAGTATATGGAGAGTAAAAGAAAGGTGAAGAGAGTGGTGAGAGAGTGCAAAAGAAGAGCGGATGAAAGAATGGGAGAGGCTCTGTCAAGAAATTTTGCTGAAAACAAGAAAAAATTTTGGAGTGAGATAAACAAGGTAAGAAAGCCTAGGGAACGAATGAATTTGTCAGTTAAAAACAGAGTAGGGGAGTTAGTAGATGGGGAGCTGGAGGTACAGTGGTACCTCGAGTTACGATATTTTTTCGTTCGAGAATGCTGTTCAAGTGCCATTACCAAACGAATTTATCCCCATAAGGAATAATGTAAAATAGACTAGTCCTTTTACACCCCCAAAAATATACTTACAAAAGCATTTAAAAAAATAAACTTACATAAAAGGGCGATTTTGGGGACCATCGTAACTCGAGGTACCACTGTATTGGGTAGATGGCGGGAATATTTTGAGGAACTTTTAAATGTCGATGAAAAGAGGGAGGCGATAATTTCATGTACTGGCCAGGGAGGTACAACATCGTTTAGGAGTGAAGAGCAGGATGTGAGTGTGGGGGAGGTGCGTGAGGCATTACGTAGAATGAAAGGGGGTAAAGCAGCTGGAATTGAAGGAATCATGACAGAAATGTTAAAAGCAGGGGGGTATATAGTGCTGGAGTGGTTGGTATTTTTGTTTAATAAATGTATGAAAGAGGGGAAGGTACCTAGGGATTGGCAGAGAGCATGTACAGTTCCTTTATATAAAGGAAGGGGATAAAAGAGAGTGTAAAAATTATAGGGAATAAGTTTATTGAGTATACCAGGTAAAGTGTATGGCAGGGTTATTATTGAAAGAATTAGAGGTAAGACAGAGAGTAGGATTGCAGATGAGCAAGGAGGCTTTAGAGTGGGTAGGGGATGTGTAGATCAAGTGTTTACAGTGAAGCATATATGTGAACAGTATTTAGATAAAGGTAGAGAAGTTTTTATTGCATTTATGGATTTAGAAAAGGCATATGATAGAGTGGATAGGGGAGCAATGTGGCAAATGTTGCAAGTGTATGGAATAGGTAGTAAGTTACTGAAGGCTGTAAAGAGTTTTTATGAGGATAGTGAGGCTCAGGTTAGGGTGTGTAGGAGAGAGGAGATTACTTCCCGGTAAAAGTAGGTCTTAGACAGGGATGTGTAATGTCACCATGGTTGTTTAATATATTTATAGATGGGGTTGTAAAGAAGTAAATGCTAGGGTGTTGGGGAGAGGGGTGGGATTAAATTATGGAGAATTAAATGCAAAATGGGAGTTGACACAGTTACTTTTTGCTGATGATACTGTGCTTATGGGAGATTCTAAAGAAAAGTTGCAAAGGTTAGTGGACGAGTTTGGGAGAGTGTGTAAAGGTAGAAAGTTAAAAGTGAACATAGATAAGAGTAAGGTGATGAGGGTATCAAACGATTTAAATAAAGAAAAATTGGATATCACATTGGAGAGAGGGATTATGGAAGAAGTAAATGTTTTCAGATATTTGGGAGTTGACGTGTCAGTGGATGGGTTTATGAAGGATGAGGTTAACCATAGAATTGATGAAGGAAAAAAGGTGAGTGGTGCATTGAGGTATCTGTAGAGACAAAAACGTTATCCATGGAGGCAAAGAAGGAATGTACGAAAGTATAGTGGTACCAACACTCTTATATGGGTGTGAAGCATGGGTTGCAAATGCTGCAGCGAGGAGGAGGCTGGAGGCAGTGGAGATGTCCTGTCTAAGGGCAATGTGTGGTGTAAATATTATGCAGAAAATTCGAATGTGGAAATTAGGAGAAGGTGTGGAGTTACTAAAAGTATTTGTCAGAGGGCTGAAGAGGGGTTGTTGAGGTGGTTTGGTCATTTAGAGAGAATGGATCAAAGTAGAATGACTTGGAGAGCGTATAAATCTGTAGGGGAAGGAAGGCGGGGTAGGGGTCGTCCTAGAAAAGGTTGGAGGGAAGGGGGAAAGGAGGTTTTGTGGGCGAGGGGCTTGGACTTCCAGCAAGCATGTGTGAGCGTGTTAGATAGGAGTGAATGGAGACGAATGGTTTTTTGGGACATGACGATCTGTTGGAGTGTGAGCAGGGTAACATTTTGTGAAGGGGTTCAGGGAAACCAGTTAATTGATTTAGTTGGACTTGAGTCCTGGAAATGGGAAGTACAATGCCTGCACTTTAAAGGAGGGGTCTGAGATAGTGACAGCTGGGAGGGACTTCTCAGCTGTCGTATCTGAGCTCCTCTGCAAAGACAGTGATTATGTATGAGTGTGGTGAAAGTGTTGAATGATGATGAAAGTATTTTCTTTTTGGGGATTTTCTTTCTTTTTGGGTCACCCTGCCTCGGTGGGAGACGGCCGACTTGTTGAAAAAAAAAAAAAAAAATGGTATGAGGTAGAATGACAGTGCCACTACAAGAATTGAGAGAATGATGTTTTTCAATAGTTACAGGAATAGCATCTATGGTTGTAAGGAGTGAAAGATCACAAGCTTGGCTAGCATTTTGGCCCAAGACGATGTGTGCACTGCTCTTGAGAGCTTGAAAGGATATATCTCGACCAACATGGTGTAGGAGCGCCTTTCTGATACTATGATTGGAAAGATAATCAGGAGAAGATGCCGGTCGCAGAGTAAAAAACTTAATCCATTGTGTATGTTAAAACAGCGTGTAAGGGAAGGGAGTGTCGTGCTGGTCTTTTCTGGGCAGAATGAGAAGGAAGCAAAGGAGTATCATCAGGTAATGGTCTTGGGCATTTAGGTGTAGGACCGAAGTTGGTCCGACGTGGGACGGGCGGGCAATCTGAAAATTGCCGCACCATAGAGGAAGAAGGAAGCATGGTCAAAGAAGTGCTGAGGTCAGAGTATCAAAGGAGTCAGGCAGAACCCCGGTACCCGGAGCGGGTGATGAAATGGCACCAGCAGGAGGTATTTTGACCACTCTTCAGACATTAGAAATGTCCGAAGTGGTCAAATAACGAGTTAGGGTCAGAACAAGATGGGGTAGCAGAAAGGGGCCTGTGGGGAGCTGTTTCATGGATTTGGGACTCCATAGTTGTCACTTCTTTCTTTTTGTCTTTAAAAAAAAAATAATAATAAAGGGGGGAACGTGGAGGGATAGCTCCTAGGAGGAATGAAAGGGCAGTAAATCCCCCTCCGCACCCAAGAGGACCCCAGCAACGCAAGTAGTGCAGAAGCGGCATGGAACCCGTGCCATACCCTACCCTTCATGCCAGTAAACCAGCAATCCGGGATAGCAACCTCACATCCGTCAAGCCACCTCGGTGGACAAAAGAGAGGGCAGCCGGATACCCGCCACAAAGCATACCTCATTCAGCCACCACCCCCTGGAATCCGAAAGGAAGCTTTTAGAAATACACCCATCACCCGTAAAACACCCAATGCCGCCCCCCAAGAGACCAGATAGGGAGTGGGACATCCCCAGTTGATCCAGATTCCATGGCTAACTACGCCACCACCAAGGACCTTAATGGAATGGGATGGACCACAGTACCCGTCCCCCTATCTAGGAACTAAGAATGCCTGTGGGAAGAATCCCAAATTCTGAAAACAGGAAGGGCATAGGGGAGGGATGGGGAGGATGGGATAGGGAAGGGGGGATTGGGGGTAATTAGGTTCGGTCTGAGGAAGGAAACCAAAAGGTCTAATTTCTCAGACTAAGAGCCTCTTCACCACACCAAGGAGCCCCCCTTGAAGAGGAGGTGTTAGAGTAGGGTCATCAGTAAGGAGGGAAGATAAAGAGCAGTGACAACATCAGAGGTTAAGTTCTGCCTGCTAGCTGACAGACAGGTCAGTCCAACAGAATATGGCAAACAGAAACAGGAACCAGACAGGGTGCCTCTCCCTGAGATAGCTGTGAGTGAGCCTTGTGTCTCTGATGCCAAGACAGGAGACAGCAGTCTGCCAACCCTGGCATCCATGACAAGAAAGCCAGAAGCCTAAACCTGGATTGATGGAATATAATTCCTTATGAATAACTCAGACTAGTGTTATTGTCAATAATTTTGAGAAGATTACAACAAAATAGTTTGGGAATGAGATACCTCTATATGAAACTGGGAGGTCATGGACTGCAGATCATGCAGCAGTGTCTGCCTGCTTGTTGCCCTCAACATGACCAGGGACCCAGCAGGACCCAGAACACAGCAGGACCCACAAGAACACAGCAGGACCCAGCAGAAAACAATTTATTTGTCTCTGCCAGAAATGCAGCACAATCAAAGCTGTATACATAGAACTATAGAATAAGGCAAACCAAATTTGTAACAGCCTGCAAAGCAATAAAGGAATCTGAGACTACCACAAACACTGAGGTAGACATGGAAGCAATATGGATGATTGCAATAAGAATTGCATACAATTCAGCTGTAAAAATGCTAGCAGAGTTTAATGACCTTGTACAACACTGTCCAGGAGGACTGCTGCAAAGCTGACACTGTCAGAATTTACAGTAAGTCCTTGACTTACAAACACATTGGGGACCTGAATTGTGTATAGATTACAATGACATGAAAATGAGACGGGATTTGGTTGAGAAAAGCGAGAAGCAACTATAGGGATGTGAGCTTTCGTGCACGGCAGTGTGGAAGAACAGACTTGAACTGTAGTAATCTCCCAAAAGGGGTAAGTGAAAAGTTATATGCTAGATGAACATACACAGCGAGTCCTTAAACACACGCTGAGAATATTCTGTATTGTGTACAATATCATTATTATACACAATACAGGTCTCCAGTGTGTTTGTAAGCATGGTCGTCCTGTATGGGGGGCAACTGAAGACGAGCGAGCCAAGACAAAAGGGAGTAAATAGAAGCGGCGAAGCGAACAAATAATGGCCTCTACTAACATCTGATACTAACCTTTATGTAGGATGGCAAAGATCGTGAGAGCGGACAAAACAGCGGAAGTAATGGACATCATGGTCATGGTTGAAGGATGGAACATCTGCCTCTGCATACAGGCTCTAGACAGCAATGGAAAGAACCTAGACACAAGTGTAATCCCTGAATTGAATGGGATCTGGTTTAGAGTTGTGGGAGAGGCTGCAGAATGTATCATACTCATCAATAACCACACCCAGGTGTTGTACATGTGTCTTATTCATCATTAAAGACACCCAGATGTTGTACATGTGTCTTATTCATCATTAAAGACACCCAGGTGTTGTACGTGTGTCTTATTCATCATTGAAGACACCCAGGTGTTGTACATGTGTCTTATTCATCATTAAAGACACCCAGGTGTTGTACATGTGTCTTATTCATCATTAAAGACACCCAGGTGTTGTACACATGTCTTATTCATCATTAACCAAACCCAGGTGTTGTACATATGTTTTATTCATCAATCTGTGGATACTGGACAACAATATCATCAATCTGATGACATTAATGATACAGTCAACTGTCTTACACTCCAAATATTTTCTACAATTGAATTTATGAAGGCCTTTCACGTGGCATTGCTGGTGAACTTCTTCAGTCACTTAAATTAAAAATCACAGTGCTCGGTGGAGCGTTATAAGAGAGTTGACTGTATGTGGAGTCTTATAAGAGGGTTCACTGTAGGTAGAGTGGAACAATAACATTGTTCAGTACAATAACACTGTTCAGAAGAACACCAGTTCTCTTGAGTTCAACACTTAGGCCTGAAGGCTGACACTGTGCGTTCAATGCATTTTGAACGCATTGCCTCATGTCTTGATGGTTCTAGACATGTTTTCAACAGGTTCTGGCTAGAATACAGGTTTACCTTATGTCTTGACAGTTCTAGACACGTTTTCAACAGGTTCTGGCTAGAGTACAGGTTTGCCTCGTGTCTTGACACAGGTAAACATGTTTTTAACAGGTTCTGGCTAGAATACAGGTTTAGCTCATGTGTTAACAGTTCTAGACAGGTTTTCAACAGGTTCTGGCTAGAATACAGGTTTATCTCATGTCTTGACACAGGTAAACACATTCTTAACAGGTTCTGGCTAGAATACAGGTTCACCTCACGTCTTAATAGTCCCAAACGCATCTTCAACAGGTTGTGGCTACAACAGGACAGACAGCATCAAAAGAGCTCCATCTCCTCGTTGGTGTGGATGTCAAGAAAGTCCTCGTCGTAGGCTTCTACAGTCCTGTCGTCCTCTTTGACCTCCTGCACGTCAGTCCCCACATTCAGGAAGCCACCATTGAAGGTGTCTAGGGTGCTGTCTGGCTTGCAAGCCCTGGGGTCAGCAAGAACTGGTGGCTTGGATATGGATATCAAGTCTGGCAATCCAGAGGGAGACAGCTGGTTTATCTGGAAAAGAGGAATCAGTTAGTTAGTCTAAATTAAAATGCATTTGGAAGGACACTGCAGAAGGCCTACTGGCCCATACTAGGATCAACTGTGAGAGAGGAATCAGTCTGGAATAAAATGTGTTCAGGACTCGTGTAGTACCTGTCAATATCACAGTGTCAAAATACTGACTTTCCCATCACCATCTTCATAAGAATGAACACTGCAGAAGGTCTACTGGCCCACACTAGGGTTATCTGTAAGAGAAATCAGTTAGGTGGACCTTGACTTACAATGAACCTAAGTCAAATATAAATAAATAAACAAGTAAATTAATAACTACCATAACTAAATACAAGTATTGAAGAGTAAAAAATACATACAAAACAATGTTTACAATGTATGCAAATTGTTCATATTATCGAAAGTTCGCAACACGAATATTCATATGTAAGGGAGTCTCTGTATTGTGAATTAAAACAGGTTGAGGACGCGAGCAGTACCTGACGACATCACTGTGTCAAAATACACCTACGCCATCTACTTAACCAGCTGTCTGAGTAAAACAAGAGCACAGTAGAACCCCAGGATCCATGGATTTCCTACCCAGTGTTACACTTATCCAGGGTTGACTGTGGGCCTCATCTTACTGGTACACAAGTGTACAGATGATGCTCATCTCTACTGGTACACAAGTGTACAGATGGTGCTCATCTCTACTGGTACACAAGTGTACAGATGGTGCTCATCTCTACTGGTACACAAGTGTACAGATGGTGCTCAACTTACAAATCCTAAGTTAAAATATTGCAAGTTGAACCACCGTAAAGTCAAAATAAGCGGACGAGGGGTCGTCACCCCCTGTGGAACAAGGTGTCACTGCTTACCTGGGCATGTTACTCACCAGGGTCACTGCCCCCTGGAACAAGGGGTCACTGTCCCCAGAGTGCAGTACTCACCAGATCACTGCCCCATGGAACAATGAGTCACTGTCCCCAGGGTGCAGTACTCACCAAAAAGTCACTGCCCCCTGGAACAATGAGTCACTGTCCCCAGGGTGCAGTACTCACCAGAGGTCACTGCCCCCTGGAACAATGAGTCACTGTCCCCAGGGTGCAGTACTCACCAGAGGTCACTGCCCCCTAGAACAATGAGTCACTGTCCCCAGGGTGCAGTACTCACCAGAGGTCACTGCCCTCTGGAACAAGAGGTAACTGCCCCAGAGCATGGTACTCACCAGAGGTCACTGCCCTCTGGAACAAGGGGTCACTGCCCTCTGGAACAAGGGGTCACTGCCCCAGGGCATGGTACTCACCAGGGGTCCGGGCTCATCCTCGTTGTCTGACGGCCGGGGCGAGGTGACCGGGGTAGAGCCAGGGCACTTGGCTCCCCCGGGGTCGTCCGACAGCACACCCCCCAGCTGCAGCTCCTCCTCCCTCGCGTCCTCTCCTGTGTGACATCAATGACAGGAGTCAATGCATGACATTAACATCAATGAAAGGCATCAATCTAAGTATATAGTGGAACTTGATAAGAGAAGTGACTGTATATAGCAACACAGAAGGTGCTCCCAACTCCCCAATACTTCAGTATAACTGATACACTTGTAAGACAAGGCACTAGACCGGCCGTCACTGCTTGTTCTCTGTGCTGGCCGAGGCTGAGACAAACAACAAACAGAGGTGTCGTAGGGGACCCAGGACGACAAAGAGGGGCACCATGGGGGCCCCAGACAACAGGTGTCATGTGGGCCCCTACCCTGGGGCTTGGACTTGTGATGCTCATGGCAATAGTGGACCCCAGGTATGACAAGGAACCCCAGGTATGACAAGGAACCCCAGGACAACAGGCATCATGGAGCCCTCAAACAACACTCATCATGGGGGACCCCAGGACTCACAAGGGCCACGTACCCTGGGGCTTGGACTCATGGCGCTCGCGGCGACGGTGGGCCCTCTTGCGCTTGCGCCACTGCTGCGAGGAACGAGACTCCTCCTGCGGGAAGATGCGCTGCAGCTCCGCCTTGTCTAGGCTCGGCAGAGACTTGACCAGCTGCAGGTACACTCCACCCGATGTCCGACGTCGCGACCCATCCTGGACCAGGAGCAAGAGCCCAGCACGGGGTAGCAGGTTAATGTTTATAGTGAACAAATGAACAATGTATAGTGAATAATAATGTGTTTATAGTGAACAAATGAACAATATTGTGCGGGTACACTCCACCTGATGTACTGCGACGCAACTTGTCCTGGACCAGGAGCAAGAGTCCAACACAGCGTACCAGGGGTTTAGACAATGTTCATGGTTTAATACATTTATAGTGAACAAATGAACAATGTATAGTGAACAATATGTTTATACTGAATAATAATATATTGAACAAATAATAAGATACTGAACAATATTCTGTTTATAATGAACAATATTCTGTTTATAATGAACAATATTCTGTTTATAATGAACAATATTCTGTTTATAATGAACAATATTGTTTATAATGAACAATATTCTGTTTATAATGAACAATATTCTATGCGTACAGTGAACAAATGAACAATTATTATTAGCAATACAATACAGTGGACCCCCGGAAATCGAACGCCTCCCAACTTGACCTATTATGTAAGTTTATTATTGTAAGTGCTTTTGTAAGTGTATTTTTGGGGGTCTGAAATGGACTAATCTAATTTACATTATTCCTCATGGGAATAAATTCGTTCGGTAACAGCACTTGAACAGCATTCTGGAACGATGAATGTTCGATTTCCGGCGGTCAACTGTATTATTATTTGATGATGACGTATAGACTACTCATGTACAAATGAATTAGTCTATTAATAATACAGTGGTCCCTCGACTAACAAACTTAATCCGTTCCAGGAGCTAGTTCTTAACATGAAAAATTTGTAATTCGAAACCTTATTTCCCATAAGAAATAATGTAAATACAATTAATCCGTTTCCACCCAAAAATTCATTTTTTTAAAGAATAAATACTATAGTTTTACATACAGAAAACAATGAGAAATAAATATAAAGCACTAATTATAATGGACAAATGAACAGTTAAATAAGTTTTACCTTTATTGAAGACTCTTGTTGGCGTATGAGAGAGTTTGTTTGGAGGCAGAACAAAATAGTCCTTCAATATGACAATAATATCAACTCTACAGCTTATTTATCTAGCACAATTCATCTAATATGACATAATAAACAATATTAATAACATAGAAACATGATATAAACTCTAGAATGAATAAAACATGTCATTACGAATGTAAGGACTGGTGGAGTGTGTTGTTGTTGGGTATAAGGGCCACTGACCCTAAGCCGTGGTGGTGGTGGTTGGTTTCAGCAGAAAGCCACCACCATTATCACACAAACAATGTGCATAATTTATAAATAAGAAATATTTACACTTTAATTTATAAATAAGAAATATTTACACTTTAATTTATAAATAAGAAATATTCACACTTATATAAATAAGAAATACTTATATACTACCTTGGAGGAGATGGTGGCAGAGGACGGCACTCTTGTCAGTGTCCCTATAATCTCAAACAAAACAACATTGTAGAAGTTAAGTTTTGTGTCGTCATTTTCTATCGATTAATCGCTTAACTTACTTAAGTAAGTAAGTTTATTCAGGTATACACAAATCCAGTTATACATAGATTATCATACATAGCAGCATATGTGTAGAAAACCTAGGATAACCCAAAAAAGTCAAGACAGAGTGACTTATTTCCATTGCTACACTTTATCACTGGCTGGTGCTATAGCCTTTATCAACTTGTGAAGCTTCTTTGGACCCATGGTGACTTATTTCACAGTGATAATCACTTAACCAACAATAAACACAACAAAAGTATTGTGAATGTTTGAAAGAGCGCGCTGGGTAATGTTCTCTCAAGTGTAAACAACGCTTGACTGGCGTCCTGTCCGCCTCACCGCAGGCGGACAGGTTTGGTACAGTTTGCTACACGAGTAAATGTTTGCTACACGAGAAAAATATTTTGCGAAAAAAACGTTTGTTACACAATTTGTTCGTTATATGGAGCGTTCGTTAGTCGGGGTTCCATTGTAGTAACGGTAGTGATGGTAACGGTAGTGATGGTAACGATAGTGATGGTAATGGTAGTGATGATAACAGTAGCAATGGTAACGGTAGCGACAGTAACGGTAGCGACAGTAACGGTAGCGACAGTAACGGTAGCGACAGTAACGGTAGCGACAGTAATGGTAGCGACAGTATTGGTAGCAACAGTAACAGTAGCGACAGTAACGGTAGTGACAGTAACGGTAGTGACAGTAATGGTAGTGACAGTAACCATTGTGATAGTAATGGTAGTAGTAGTAGCAGTAGTAATAGTAGCAGTAGTAATGGTAGTAGTATTAATAGTACTAGTAATGGTAGTAGTAGCAGTAGTAATAGCAGCAGAAGTCCTAGTAATAGTACAAGATAGTCTACTCACCAGTACCAGTAATCCACCATTTCGTTCGAGTTGCTGTGTCTCCTTGTACAGCTCCTGGGCCCTGTCTCGACCCACCACACTGACCACTCTTACTGTAATTATTATTATTATAAGAAAATCATTACTATACATACTTAAGGACTGAATATTCTAGAAAGACCAGATAACATTTAGATTTACATAGGCTTATGTAAATCAATATCTATACAGAACCCTGACCACTAGGTCTATTGCCAGTAATATTATTACAGTTCTCAACCTATTTTATGCTGTTTGGAAACACAGCTACAAATGTACAGCTAAACATATTGATCAATGGTTAAACCATTTCTAGACGCACAGAGGGCAAATTTCTAGGTCTCCACCTTGACTGTGGTCTCAAATTCCAAACTCACAGCAAATATCCAAGAAAATCTCCAAAACAGTAGGCATCCTTTCAAAGATACAGTACTATGTACTGTACCACTCTCATCTACCCTTACCTCACCTATGGTATTTGTGCATGGGGCTCAACCACAGCAAATCACCTTAAACCTTTAATAACCCAACAAAAAGCTGGAGTGCGATTGATTACTAACTCCACACTTATTATTGTGCCTACTACACAACACAGAACATTATACTCAAATATAAACCCTCCTCTCAAACTCCTCCTTGATAACTATAACAGAACATACAGCCATAATATAAGACACAAATCATTCTTCTATATCCCTCGTGTTCATCTCCCCCCGTACAAAAATGTTGTGCACATAAAGGGTCCGAAGATCTGGAATTCATTATCAGAACACACTAAAGGACCCCTGCTGTCTGCAAACCAATTTTTAAGGCCCAACTTAGAAATCACCTCATCACCCAAAATTAACCAGAAAAGCTGTACTTAATGCCGACCTTTTAATCAAGCAACACAAAAAGTACCATTGATGTCTTAATTTCAATACTGAATATTGTGCTGACGACTTCACAACCATGTTCTCATTACTTTAAAAACCTGGATGTTCAAATTTCATTGTTCTGAATACAAAATTGTAATACTTCACATACTAAATTGATTAATTTGTTCTATTGTAAATGTAATGTCCAAATTTCATTGTTTAAGTACTCAATTGTACTTCATATTGTAACTCACCTAATTACCACATAATCTGTTATAGCCTAATTAATCTTAAGTTAATTTTAAGTTTGCCTGAAATGCTCTGCATACAAGGGGCTTTTGGCACGTACACTCAACTATACTATATTACTTTGTACAACCATGTATCATGTACACTCAACTACTATATTACTTTGTACAACCATGTAGTATCATGTCAAAATAAACATTATTATTATTACAGTGGACCCCCGGTTAACGGTCATAATTCGTTCCAGAATGCTGTTCAAGTGCCGTTACTGAACGAATTTATTAATATAAGGAATAATGTAAATTAGATTAGTCCTTTTGTACCCCCAAAAATACACTTACAAAAATACACTTACAAAAATATACATACATAATTGTTAGTGTTTGGAGCAGACCATTAACCGGGGGTCCACTGTATTATTACTATTACATATTATTATTATTAACTACAATAGTAGATCACTAAGTAAACACTATGATGACCTGGCACTCCTATGATGACCTGGCACTCCTATGACCTGGCACTCCTATGATGACCTGGCACTCCTATGATGACCTGGCACTCCTATGATGACCTGGCACTCCTATGATGACCTGGCACTCCTATGATGACCTGGCACTCCTATGATGACCTCCTGGCACTCCTATGATGACCTCCTGGCACTCCTATGATGACCTCCTGGCACTCCTATGATGACCTGGCACTCCTATGACCTCCCGGCACTCCTATGATGACCTGGCACTCCTATGATGACCTGGCACTCCTATGATGACCTGGCACTCCTATGATGACCTGGCACTCCTATGATGACCTCCTGGCACTCCTATGACGACCTCCTGGCACTCCTATGACCTGGCACTCCTTGAGTCCCCAAAGACAAGCTTATGTAACCTGGCTCAAGCTTGTGCTAATAGGGCAGTTGCCGTGCTCCTTCCTTAGGGAATGGGACCTGACCTGACTACCTTAATGCATTGGCTTAAGCCGCTGAGTGAATTGGACCTGCCTCACATGGGCCAGTAGGCCTGCTGCAGTGTTCTTTCTTATGTTCTTATAACATCACTTCCTATACTGATGAATATGGAGAATATATTTTTTGCAAATTTTGCTATAAAAACCCTTTAAGACTCCTATAAGAATTGGTGCCATTTACCAGATGCCTCATACAAACATTCCAAACTTTAGCGATAAATTAACGACACTAATAACAAAGAATCAAATGAACAAGATGACCAGCCACATACTAGCTTCATTAACATGAACAACACACTACTCATAACAGCTATAACAAGACAAGTGCAACCATAATTGACCATATATGGACCAACATACTCGCCCCGCTTAAAGCGGGGATAATCACAGACAACACTACTAACCACTACCTCACCTTCCTCTTAACAAACATTAGTAAACAACCAATGGAATACAACAAGGTCTCTTTTAGACTCCATGACAATGCCTCAATAAGTAACATCACAGCAGAGCTAGGGACAGATGACTGGCCTACAGAATTCTCTAATGCCAATGGTATCGATGATTGGATACACATATTTCTTAACAAATTACTTAGACTATGTAACAAACATTGCCCCATAAAAACGAAACAGATTACTAATAAACAGCTAAGTTGCCCATGGCTAACTAACAGCTTACTAAGATCATTGATAAGAAACATCAATATGAAAAGCAATATAGACAGGGCTTAATAAACAAAGATATTATTAAACACTACACATCAGTTCTCACCAACCTAATAAGAAAGGCTAAGCAATTGTACTATTCCAATAGATTCACTGAAACAAGAGGAGATATAAAAAAGACCTGGAAGACACTCTCTCAGATTCTGGGCACCAACAAGCTGATAAAACTAGGGATATTGTCCTAACTAAACCGAACCAAAACTACAGCCTATTGATACAGCTAACAAGATAAATAACTTTTTCTCAACCATAGGATCAAATCTCGACAGTAAAATCCCAGGTGCCAATGACCGAGCAAGTGATTACTTAGATGGGAAGTTCCCAATGTCCTTCTATCTTGCACCAACCGAGCCCACAGAAGTTACCACGATTATTAAGTCGCTTAAAAATATATCAGGAAATCTTGCTCAAATCCCACCATTATTGTAGAAACGAGCAGTTCATGTCCTCTCACCAACCTTTACACTAGAAACCAGCACTTTCCCAACACTATCAAAATAGCAAGGGTTACACCAATACACAAAGGTGGTGACCCAACAGATGTAAACAACTATAGGCCAATATCAAACTTGCCTTTATTATCTAAAATCTTCGAGAAACTCATACACTAAAAGATTATACTCCTTCATAACATCACAAAGAATCCTCAACCCTTGCCAGTTTGGCTTCAGGAGAAACAAAAGAACAAACGAAGCAATTGTAAAAATGCTAGACCTACTTTACACAGCACTTGAAAAAAATTAATATCCTCCAGGACTCTTTATCGACCTAAGAAAAGCTTTTGATACAGTTGACCATAGCATCCTACAGACATCAATACATCTCTATTAAGGACACAACCTCATCAACAAGACCACTGGATACTGGAGTACCACAGGGAAGTGTCCTTGGTCCCCTGCTCTTTCTCTTATACATCAATGATCTTCCCAATGTATCACAACTTAAACCTATTCTCTTTGCTGACGACACGACTTACGTCATCTCCCACCCTAATCTTGCCACACTCAACACTATTGTTAATGAAGAGCTGCCAATAAACTTACACTTAATACTGACAAAACCTTCTACATTATGTTTGGGAGCAGAACAGGTGCTGCCCAACTGAACATTATCATTAACCCATTAACTGTCCAAACGTATATATACGTTTTTACTGCTAGCGCTCCGACCTTGATTTTCCCCATAAGAAAGCATGTAAAAAAAAAACGTATATATACGTTCGGAGCGCTACAGTGGAAACGTATATATACGTTTGGACAGTAAATGGGTTAACAACACTCTTATTGCTAAACATAACGAGGGAAAGTTTCTGGGTCTGCACCTTGATAGCAACTTGAAATTCAACACCCATATCCAACACACAACAAAAAAAGTCTCCAAAACAGTTGGCATCCTCTCCAAGATACGTTACTACGTACCACAATCACCACTACTCACACTATACTATTCACTAATCTACCACTACCTCACCTATGCTATTTGTGCCTGGGGATCAACAACAGCAATTCACCTAAAGCCAATAATAACCCAACACAAAGCAGCAGTGTGAATCATCACACAATCCATTACTAGACAACACCCCCCCCCCCCACTCTTCAAAGACTCACTGTACACAACATCCACTCCTACTACTGTGAAACCTACATTTACAGAACAATCAATTGTAATATTAACCCTGAACTAAAACACTTTCTTGATAGTTGCAACAGCACCCATAGACTTAATACCAGACACAGAAATCTCTATGACATTCCTCGTGTCCGACTAAATCTCTTCAAAAACTCAATGTACATAGAAGGACCCAAAACCTGGAACTCTCTGCCAGAAATCTCCAGAACTCCAGACTCAACCACCATATTCACAACTATACTGCTAAAAACACCTCCCTAACTCACCCCATCATCAGCTATGTGAACCTCACATAAGAGTCTCTGTAGCAATTACAAACAATAATAATACTTACTCTCATTATCTGTTATTCTCCCAGTTTTACACTCACCCAAATGACTGGGAGCATATAATTCCTAATACATTTATTGCCTAATTAATCTTAAGTTAGTCCTAAGTTTGTCTGAAATACTCTGCCAATATATTTATTTTATTAACACATCGGTCGATTCCCACCAAGGCAGGGTGACCCGAAAAAGAACTCCATCACTGTCTTGCCAGAGGCGTGCTTATAATACAGTTACAAAACTGCAACATTAACACCCCTCCTTCAGAGTGCTGGCACTGTACTTCCCATCTCCAGGACTCAAGTCCGGCCTGCCGGTTTCCCTGAATCCCTTCATAAATGTTACCTTGCTTACACTCCAACAGCACGTCAAGTCCTAAAAACCATTTGTCTCCATTCACTCCTATCTAACACACTCACACATGCTTGCTGGAAGTCCAAGCCCCTCGCATACAAAACCTCCTTTACCCCCTCCCTCCAACCTTTCCTAGGCCGACCCCTACCCCGCCTTCCCTCCACTACAGATTTATACACTCTCGAAGTTATTCTACTTCGTTCCATCCTCTCTACATGTCCAAACCATCTCAACAACCCCTCCTCAGCTCTCTGGATAAAAGTTTTGGTAATCCAGCACCTCCTAATCTCCAAACTACAGATTCTCTGCATTATATTCACACCACACACTGCCCTCAGACATGACATTTACACAGTACCCTGACTACTAGGTCTATGTAAATCAACATTTACACAGTACCCTGACTACTAGGTCTATGTAAATCAACATTTACACAGTATCCTGACTACTAGGTCTATGTAAATCAACATTTACACAGTACCCTGACTACTAGGTCTATGTAAATCAAGCCTAAGCGGAAAATCAAGCTCAAATCCACTCACTGATCAACTCCGGCTTGCGTTCCATCAATCCGGCCGCGATGGCCCGGCCTAGCTCCTCGTCGGTCGAGGACTCGACCCCAACGTCCAGGTCGACCAGGTTCCGCTGGCCGCCGCCTCCGCCCTTCGACCGCGTCTTCTTGTAGCTGACCCGCTCTCTGATGTGCCGCTTCCGGTTCAGTCTGTTCAAAATAATGTTCAGTTGTCTGTATATACAGTCAGTTCTGTTATAAAGTTCCACTATATACAGTCAGTTCTGTTATAAAGTTCTACATGGGTGTGAACTATGGATTTTAAAAGTTTAAGCCACAAGGAGGTAATGGAGGTGGTTCAGAGACCATGGATCAGAGCATGACCTGGAGGGCAGGTATGGTAGGGGTGGCCCTGGGAAAGGCTGGAGAGAGGGGGGTAAAGTAGGTTTTACATGCCAGGGGCTTGGACATCCAGCAGAAGTGGAGGCAAGGAGTTTTGGGGGATTTTGCTAGCTGTTGGAGTGTGAGCGAGGCAATATTTATTAGGGGATTCAGTAACCGGCTGGCTGGACTTGAGTCCTGGTGTCACAGCCTGTTTGGGTTCAAATCTTGCCCTGGCAATTATTCTAAACATGCCAGGCAGCCAGAAAAAAGAAGAAATGGCTCCACCATCACTCCAACAGGGGCCCATCAATCGCGTTCAACCCTCAAAGTGTCAGGGCATCGGTCGACGTGTGTCCGCTAGCGCTTGAGAGTCAAGGACTGTGGACTGGTACACTGCTATACCTATGACGTATACGCAAGGTACCAGTATACGTATGAAAAACCATACACATTTTGTATGAGGTATACGCAAGACTGTAACAAAGAACATACACATTTTGTCCACAAAATGTATTAGTACAGTGGTTCCCCGCCTAATGAGCAAAATTCATTCCAGAAGCCTGCTCAAGTGCCATTACCGAACGAATTTACTTCCTTAAGAAATAATGTCACGTAGGTTAGTCTATTTCAGACCCCCAAAAATACACTTCCACAAGCACTTACAATATTATACTTACATAATTGTACGATTTCCGGGGTGCTCGTTAGGTGGGGGACCACTGTATACCAAAGCAATTATATTTGCTTGGTATATATCGCTCAAACGACAAGGTGTGGTAGTCTGTGGACCAGTACTGTGGACTGGCACTGTGCTATACTGTGCCATACATCTTCTTTCTTTCAACACGTCGGCCGTTTCCCACCGAGGCAGGGTGGCCCAAAAGGAAAAACGAAAGTTTCTCCTTTAACATTTAGTAATATATTCAGGAGAAGGGGTTACTAGCCCCTTGCTCCCGGCATTTTAGTCGCCTCTTACGACACGCATGGCTTACAGAGGAAGAATTCTGTTCCAACTGTGCCATACATATGAGCTATATGCAAGACTGTACCAAAGACCATACACATGAAGTATTCACAAGACTGTGTCAAAGTTCATACACATATTTGCCTGCAAAACGTATTATACCATAGTGATTACATTTGTTTGGTAGACATCGCTCAAACGACAGTCCAGGATGTGGCAGTCTGTGGACCGGTACTCTGCTATACTGTGCCATAGTTGCGTATGCAAGACTGTACCAAAGACCATACACGAGGTATATGCACCTCGTGATGGGGCTGTGTGCGGACATCGCCTTTGAAAAACTTCTTTTTACACTGCCAGGATGGAAATGAGTTAGAAGTGTGATAGGGGAAGCCGGACTATGAAGTGAGGAGTGATGGGAGTTTACGAAGTAAGGGGACAAGTGAGGGGTAATCCGGGTATGTGATAACAGAAAATTTACTAGTAACCAGTGGTGATTTCTAGAGTAGATACTAGGCATTGCTAGGTGTCTGATAGGATCAGTGGTTTCTTTTTAATAAAAAGTAAAGAAAACAAATTTTTATTGTAAAATGATAAAGGGTGAAGAGTAACTATGGCTGGCATCAGAGGGGTTCAGGCTGCCATAATGATATTTATCATTATTGTGCATTTCTCGAAAGAAGGAAATCAGTCATGGGGTCTGGAAAAGGTGAATGAGGTGATAGCTCCCTGGAAAGTGAAAGCCCAACAGTGGCCATCATACCAGAAACGTAAGTGCCACTATCGCCGCAAGGTTTGGCAACCCCACATCTCCAAAACAAAACAATGGCGCACAGCTTTTATAGTGGCGCTATTAAGTAGCGATATTCATACTAATCCAGGACCTCAATCTATGGTACAGGTGCAAAACAGACAGATAAGTCATGGTGATAATGACGGTCTAGTTGCTAGTAATGATAATCTTAACGCTATATGTAATGCACAGACAATAGAACCATTATTATATTAGACACCACCAGACATTTGTATACACTATAATAAGGTACGAAAGAAGAACAGTAAACTTACTGGATGTATATTGTGTAAAAGTTGGGTGCATGATGGATGTGTGTTCAATTATGGTAATGGTGCCAGATTTCATTTTGTTTGTAACAAATGCACTTTGGCACAGTTACAATTTAACAACGATGACATTAATTTACCTATTTTTAATGCTAATGACCCCTTGCCATTTATTGATGATTATGATTGTCTTAGGAAAACAGGCCTTCACTTTATTCATGTCAACGCAAGATCACTTCTTCCAAAATTGGCAGAGATTAGGATTCTAGCTAACAGAACTAGAGTGGCAGTTATATTCATCTCGGAATCCTGGTTGGATGATACGGTGACTGACGACGAGGTCAAAATAGAAGGTTACAATATAAAACGCTTAGATAGGAATAGAAAAGGTGGTGGGGTATGTGCCTACATAACGAACGACTTAGCTTATAATCCAAGACCTGATTTAAATGACAATAAACTGGAGATTCTATGGTTTGAAGTGCTGCTTCCCAAGACCAAACCCATCTTAGTAGGAACTAGTTATCGCCCTCCCACCCATGACCAAGTTTTAGAGGACTTTTCGAGAGTCTTGTCAGGACTTGATAACAATGACGAGACAGTAATACTAGGAGACTTCAATATCTGTTTTCAACAGCAAAATAACGGGCTATGTAAAAGATAAAGGCAAATTCTGGATTTAAATAGTTACATGCAACTAATTAATACACCAACCCGGATCACACAGTTCTCAGCCACCCTAATTGACCACATACTTTGTAACCGCCCTGAGAACATTAGTCAGTCAAGGGTCATTATCACAAGTCTTAGTGATCATTTCATCATTTACTGTACCAGGAAAATTACTAGGGAACGGATAGGCCTACACAAGACAATAAAAGTTAGGTCAACTAGAAACTACAGTAAAGAAACACTGGTAAATATGCTACACAATTGTGACTGGACAGTGATAACAAGTTGCACGGACGTAAATGATGCCTGGGAAAAATTCAAAACAATGTTCACTGCCATCCTTGATAATATTGCACCAGTTAAAGAGGTTAGGATTAAACGAAGAACTGAACCTTGGATGACTACTGAGATATTAGATAATATGAAAGTCAGAGACCAGTTGATAAAAAGATTTAAGGCAAACAGACAGGACATTGCAGCACTAAATGAATTCCAAAGGGTGAGGAACAGAGTGCAGAGGCTTATAAAAGGCGCAAAGGCAAGACACTATTGCTCAAAAATCGAAGAGTACAAGAATAACCCTAGAAAGCTCTGGCAACAACTCAAACAGTTGGGGTATAGCCATAAACCCGTAGATAGATCTAACAGTTCTAAATGTCGATAACGAGGTATGCCACGAAACAACTAAAGTGGCAAATTGTTTTAATTCATACTACACAACTGTCGCATCAACACTAGTAAGTAAGCTACCAGCTGCATCAAATATCTTTAACACAGACTCTGATAAATTTAAAACATACTATACCAATAAAGGAGTAACTCCAAACAGTTGTCAACTAGTAAGTGTATCTCATGACTTCGTGCAAAAAGAACTAAGCAGGTTAAACCCAATTAAGAGCACCGGCCCAGATAACATCCCGTCTAAGTTCCTAAAAGATGGTGCATCTAAACTGGCAATACCCATTGCTCACATAATAAATTTGTCCATCACCACTAATACAGTGCCAGAGGGGTTCAAGGAGGCCAGAGTTACTCCTATCTTCAAGAAAAATAGTAGGTCTGATGTCAGCAACTATAGGCCTGTTAGTATACTCAGTGTAATATCCAAAATTCTAGAGAGGGCGGTGTACTATCAAGTAGTTAAATATCTTAGTGACAACAACATTCTTCATAGTTACCAATCAGGCTTTAGGAGATCTTACTCAACCGACACCTCCCTAATTAATCTGATGGATTACATGAGAACTGAAATGTCTATAGGGAACCTCATAGGAATGGTAACTTTAGACTTGCAAAAGGCCTTCGATACTGTCAACCACAATATATTATGTAAGAAACTTCAAGCTATCGGCAGACTGGTTTAAGTCCTATCTTAGCAACAGGAAACAAATTGTCAAAATCAACAAAACGGAATCAGAACCACTGCCGATAGCATGTGGAGTTCCCCAAGGTAGTATTCTGGGTCCCTTATTATTCCTGTGTTATGTAAATGATATGCCCATCAGTGTCAAGTGCAAACTCCTACTGTATGTGGATGACAGTGCTCTGTTAGTGTCAGGTAAAGACCCACAATATAGCTAATGTATTAACACTGGAACTAGAGTCCTGCAGCAATTGGTTAGTAGACAACAAACTATCGTTACATCTAGGAAAAACAGAAGCCATACTCTTTGGCACGAAATATAAACTGAGCAGGGTAAATAATTTTAATGTCCGGTGTAATGGGGAATCCATCACTTCAGTTTCCTCAGTAAAATATCTGGGAATCCCCTTTGACCCATGCATGTCAGGAGAATTGATAGGGAACAGTGTAGTAAAGAAAGCGAATGCCAGACTGAAGTTCCTCTACAGACAAGCACAGTGTCTACCTACTGAGGCTCGCAGGACCCTATGTCTAGCCCTTATACAATGTCATATGGACTACGCTTGCTCTTCATAGTACTCTGCCTTGACAAAAAAACTGAAAGATAAGCTGCAAATCACCCAGAACAAAATGGTAAGATTCATCCTGGACCTGGGTCCAAGAGAGCATGTAGGCCAGGATATGCTGAATATTGAAGACAGAGTAAAACAACTTAAATTAAATCAAGTTTATAAAATTGCTCACAAACAGTGTCCAGAATATCTTGCTGCCAATTTTGTCAAGGCTGGGAACCAAAGCAGTCATAGTACTAGGGGGAGAGAGCACAACTTTGTAGTTCCCACAGTCAGTGGCCAGGCTTCAAACACCTTTTATTGTACAGCAATAAAGGAATGGAACAGACTGCCTGCACATGTCAAAGCCAGTCATAGCATGAGCCAGTTCAAGAAGAGAACCAAAAGGTACCTAATGAATGTAGCGACAGAAAGGGAGGAGAATGATTTTTTATTTTTTTAGCTAACACACATGTATATGTAAATAACTCTTTTTACCTTATTCCTAGTATACATATATCCTTTATAATATAATAACATATATATCCTAGAATATAAAATATTAAAGAATAAAAAGGACCCCAATAGAAATAAGTCTCTCTGTCTGACTTTTTTGGGTTATCCTAGGTTCTCTACACATATGCTGCTATGTATGATAATGTATGTAAATGTATTTGTGTATACCTGAATAAACTTACTTACTTACTTACAACTGTACCAAAGAACGTACACATTCTGAACACATTGTGTATTTCTACCTGTGCGGCCATGACGATTCTGCAATGAGTGTGATAACCATTCGTTCGGGCGATGACCAGCATCACAACTAGCTCGTCAGAGTACAGCTGCAAGTACTCTAGCTCCAGGGACTCATCAAGGACCCCCAATGGAAGTTACAAGCACCCCACTGGTAGTTACAAGTACCCTAATGGTAGTTACAAGGACCAGAACTGTTGCACGTTTCTTAAACAATGATCTTAAGTGTACCCGGGCCTAAATAAAGTGCCAGGGCATTAATATTATAAGGTTGTTGCAGGAATGTTGTATGGGAGTCATTCTTCACCCTCAAACCCACTAAATTCAGGGTCATGACTTTCCCCGAAGAGTTAGTACAGCTTGGCGAGTGCTTGGGGTCCTTGGTACTTCCACAAAGTGCTAGTGTCCCTTGTACTTCCATAAGGTGCTAGTGTCCCTGGTACTTCCACAAGGTGCTAGTGTCCCTGGTACTTCCACAAGGTGCTAGTGTCCCTGGTACTTCCACAAGGTGCTAGTGTCCCTGGTACTTCTACAAGGTGCTAGTGTCCCTGGTACTTCCACAAGGTACTAGTGTCCCTGGTACTTCCACAAGGTACTAGTGTCCCTGGTACTTCCACAAGGTACTAGTGTCCCTGGTGCTTCCACAAGGTACTAGTGTCCCTGGTGCTTCCACAAGGTACTAGTATCCCTGGTGCTTCTACAAGGTGATAGTGTCCCTGGTGCTTCTACAAGGTGATACAGTGTCCCTAGTGCATCTACAAGGTGATACAGTGTCCC